>CM024760.1:159990414-160119564 GCA_014218235.1 Colocasia esculenta | reverse complement strand
ACCGAAATGGATAGTATGGCTCCAAATAGATGATGCTAACTCGATGAAACGTCAACACATTGGGCAGAATGGACAGGGCCCAGTCTCTAAGTTCTGGCTCCAACACTGGTCTTGTCAACTTCTGATTACTGATCAGATGCACGTACTCCTCAACTATGCTGTCAGTGCATTCCTGATGACGGTTGACCAGTGGCTAGAATGACTAGATAAATGCCAAAAATAGATAGTACCAGGAGAGTCGGTTGTGATGCTCGTCAACTTCCCTCTAATCTCAAAAAGCTGTGTTGAAGTATAGTGAGGCTCTGCACTTGCAATTCTAACATCCTCGGAATAATAAAGAGACTGAAGAGATCGCGGAGCAAACTCTGAAAATAGACTGCAAGCCTAGGCACTAAGGAAATGCCAAGGGCCGATCACACGGTGCTGCCACAGAATCAAATGGCGATGCAGCTCCCCTAGGGCTCGGTACATCAAGCAAAGAGCCGCAGGACATAAAGACAACTTCATACCCCAAGCCATCTCGCAAGCCAGGTATATAACTTCAAGGCAGACAACAGTCTCATCGCCCACAGGCAAAGCAAAAGAACAGAGCCAGTAGGCCAGATAAGTCGCACAATGAGTATGTGGGTCAGCATCTGTAGCACCCCAAAAATTTTAACTACATAAAAACTCAAATAAATGGAAATAAATAATTTCCATAATATCGAAGTATTTAAAACATACGTATCATTATCGTATGTTCTAAAACACATCGGAAAATTCCGTAAAAATTATAAATCAACCCTAAATATTATTACTAAATGTTTCACAAAGAAATTTGTGCCAATAAAAATCATATTAGCCAAGTTTAAAGTGTTTCGCGACTTATTATCGTAATTCATGAATAAGTCGTAAAACCATTATCACACGTACTCGGATGAGTCAGAAAATTAAATAAAAATCATTTATGGACTTCAAATAATATCCTGTAATGACCCATCAGGAAATTTGGTTCAATAAAAATCATTTGGGCTAGGTTTAAGAGTTATTGCGATCGATTATCTAAATAAGGAAACAAGTCGGAAAACCGTTAACACGGAAATACGACGCAATCAAAAATTAAATAAAAGTGTTGGAGAGATTTTCAACATTATATATTAATGACCCAATATCTTAATTGGGCCAATGGACCACATATGACCCAAAAATCAAATAAAGCAAGAAAACTCATAAAAATTCATAACCATAAATAAGCTGAAATTAAAAAGAGGCATTAGAGTTGAATTGGGATGCAATCATGCATTCATGGCAACCCAAATTCGTGCCTAACTATGAGGGGAGGTTTCCTAATGCCTCACACACTCAAAGGGAGGAGGAAATCATCAAAAATAGGAAACCAAACATGCCAATCCCGAAACCCTCCTTTCCTAGTTATAATAGGACTCCTAAACACCATGGTTACTTAAATACTCTTCACCCAACCCTAGGAACGAATTTAGAACTTTCTAGGGTCGTGTGGAGGAGCTCTTGGTGGCTGAGGAGCTGTGGAACGACCACAAGAAGCCGTTCTTCTTCCCCTTCTCGTCTGCTGCGACCTGCACAAACCACCCTCTTGAAGTCGACCAAAGGTGAGTCAAACCTAAACCAAACCTTGCAAGGACTATACCCCTGGAAAGAGGGTCAATTCTACGTTCTAACCCAAGTGGAATGCCCAAATTTCATGCAGTATACACGGAGTAGTAAGCGTTTTCCTCCAAGTGGTCTGAACGCGGGTTTTCTGGAATAACGGGACTTCTTCAACCCAAAAGGTAGGTTTTCTCGGGCCAAACCTTAACATATCCTATACCAATGTATAGAGCATCAAGTTAACTTTCATTTCCCACTGGTTTCATCGAATTGCATTTAGTAGATCTTGATTTATAAGCGTTTTGCCAAAGTCGCGCACTGTTAGAGCTTTTCCCGTTCTTAATATGTTGCACATGTTTCAAGACCGAATTAGAGAAAACTCATAACATAAAAGTTATTCTACTATTGTCCCCGTCAGGTTTCATGTTGAACGTTTTGTCTAAATCTCATTAGTTAGAGCGTTATAAGCGTGGCAATAGGGTTGCTGCATAAAACTACGTCTTCAAGTTACCCTTGGTCTGACCTTGTGTTCCCCGTGATCAAAGCCTATCGAAACCATCTTTATTGTTCTATTCCGATTTACTGGAATACCCTAGTATGTCTAGGTTATTTTAAAACTGGTTTCGTTATTTTTCACGCACCGTGCAATTTGTTCTCTATTTTAGAACAACCCTATGTCAAAAGAAGGAAAGACATGTCCGCAATCCAAGGCACTGTCCTTGCTCTGTCCGAGCCAGGCACGGACCCTGTGAACGCGACGGCCCGATATGTCGTTTTCAGAGGGTTGATTGCGACATACCCCTTGTCGCCTTCTCAAGGCGACATGCGTTCCGTCGCTATCCGGCTACCTGATCTGACGACCCTGTCGCGATGCTCACACCCCTGTGTCGCCTTCTGGGCCCGACCTGTCGCCTTCCTTATATGGCTATGTCGCGATCTCAGGATTTTTACCTGAAACCACATGTTTTCGTACAAAGTTTTCCGTATATACCCGAGGTCTGTATAAATGTGATATTTGCTGTGTAAGTTACCTGTCTTGGGTCTGATCATTACATGATTGTTGCTTAATGGCTTAAAAGTGATTAACCTATTTAAAAAGCTTTAATTACATGGATGCTATTCTAAGTGCTCCTTAAATGTTATGATCCATTCATGTTTCTTGTGATTAAATCTTCCTACTGTTCTACCATATTTAAATGATAAGAGTTATCATAAAATCTTGCAAACCATGATGAGTTAAAGTGTATAGTTTTATTCCATGTTATATTGTCAAGTGCTTCCTGCGAGTTTGAGACCGATGGTTTGAGAATTGAGACACACGTACCGCACTACACACTAGCACTGTTAGGTAGCCTTTTCTTGGGAAATTGGAAACTCTCTACCGGTCATTCCGAATCGGTAGACTAGCGACCTTTTCACCAAGGCCTCCGTAAATCTCCTCTGACCATGGATTCCCACATGGCCGACGAGTTGGTTGTACCATTGAAGTTCCCTGGAGATAGCACGCACTTCCTTTCTCTTCTTGTTCTCGTGAGTGAGACTTACAAACTGGACTAAAGCCATTAATGTAAAGATTGAACGAAAGTATAAATCATACCGTTATGCTGCCAAATTATCTCTTGACCATTGTACTCGTGAAATCATGTTCCATTACTTATTACTTGTTCTCCTCATCATCATGAACATGACATTACACATGCTTACTTATTGAAACTCTCATTGGCCATTATAAATGACTGTGGGTATCTACATTTAAAATTTAAGTGAGATGCTGACAGGGCACTGCGTGTGTCCAAGGGCTCCAATCTAGCCCCAATGACGGCGAGTCATAGATATACTGTTAACCATGGGGTATAATGATTACTGGCGTTGCATCTGCGCTGGGAAAATCGTGCGTGCGTGTTGAATGATAGATACAATACCACATACATGTGACCTAGTGTACATTCTTGATGGATCTTTTCTCCGTGTACATTAGTGTCTACGTGCCTGATTAGTGTTACTTGATCGTGCTCGTGCGTGCTTGCTTGCTTGCTTGCGTGATATGGCCATCCTGCATTTATTGCAATTTACATGATATCTTGCGTGCTTGTACAAAGTGATCTATTTCTAGTTCTCTCTTGTCATCTTGTTCATCAATCTTGTTCTATCATGATCTCTCTCTCTAGCTTGTTTTATATATCATGTTTTAATGCGTTTTATTCGTACTTGCATATCATTCATCGTACTTGCCTAGTTCTAAAATGTTAATCACTTATATCATTGCCCGCACATTGAGATATAAATCCTACTGGGCTAGTTTGCTCATTCCCTACTTTTACCCAATCTAGGTGACCATGAAGTGCAAGAGGAAGAGCAAGTCGAGGATGGGAATGCGTCCGAGTGATGAGCGTTCCAATTATGAGTCTATCTATAGTTAGTTATTTTGAGTGTTAGAACAATGTAGTAGGAAGTGAGGTATTATGTACTTTCGCTTTTATTGAGTCTTAGTCCTGTAATAGTTTCCATTGAAATACAATGAATTGAGATTTGAATAAAAGATTAATTGAGTTCAATATTTGGGCCCTATGATATGTATGTTACCATACATTTAGTGCGTGCTAGCTAGAGGCTTATTTGCCGACTGTTCACGTCTCGAATTATCGACTCGAATTCTTCGAATTAATATCCGCTGCGTAATTCTCGGGACGTGACAGTTTAGTGGTATCAGAGCCTAGGAATACCAAATAGGATATATGTCTCAGGAATAGGAGATACCTATGGAACCTAGGTCATGGAATTAAATACAATACCTGGTGAGAATGGGTAGAGACTGGGAATATGTTAGCAAGAATTAAACACTCCTACCCATTGACTTTATAATGTATCTAGAGACATTAATTGGTTTCCATCCTTTTCTCCAGAACCCTCATAACTCTTACACTCAACTGCGATGGCTCGCAACCAATGGCAAGTTATGCAAGAAACCGTGGCTGGACTGACCCAGGCCCTGCAAAATGTGGTTCAGGCTGGAAATCAGGCTGCTGCAAGGAATGGAGCGGTGATCTGCACCAGAATTTTAGGATTTTAAAACCCTCCTCGTTTCTCTGGATCCCCTGACCTAGACGAAGCAGAGAATGACAGGAAGAAATAGAAAGGATCTTCCAAGTAATGCAATGCACCAATAGGGAGAAAGTGGTACTGGCCACTTTCCAATTTACTAAAGATGCTCGAGCATGGTGGAAGGCCACCTCGGCCCACCTGCCAACGTAGCTGAACTGGAGTGGGCCGGATTCCTGGAGATATTCCAAGGAAAGTATTTCTCTGAGAGAGTCAAGGAGAAGAAGGCAGCAGAGTTTGCCGCACTAAAATAGAAAGGGATGTCTGTGGCTGAGTATGAGGCTCAGTCCGCACGACTTGCTGTGTATGCCCCACACTTGGTGGGAACAGAAAGATTAAAGGCTAACCGTTTCATGGACGGGCTCAGACCCATGTTCATTGAAATGCTCGGACCACACAATATTCAAACTTACACTGAGATGGTCCAAAGAGCTCAACTGGTAGAAGACACTATGGCTAAGGTGGAAGGCATGAGGGGGAAGGACATCTCAAAGCCGACCTTTATAAAAAGGGGAGCAGTCGATACCACTGGAACTTTCCCCAATAACAACAGTAATAACTACAACAACAACAAAAGGCCAACCACGGGGAAGGACTATAGCATGGAGAAAAAGATCAAAGTAGAAGAAACAACGATTGTTGAATATTGTAACTTTTGCAACAAGCCTGGACACAGAGCGGAAGAGTGCTGGAAGAAGGCAGAAGCTTGCCTGCGATGCGAAGTCGTGACCACCGCCTTCCCAACTGTCCCATGCTAAAAGACCAAGCTGGAAGGAACCAGGGAGTGGTAAAATGTCAAGGACGTGTGAATGCAATAACGCAAGCGGAGCTCCGGAATGAGGTATAATTGTTAAACCCCTAGACTGATCTTATGATGTTTTCTTATTAGTACATTTCTAAGTGGGGGAGATCATTAAGGAGAAATTAGAAAGGAATAATCTAGTAATTATACCATAGTCACCTAGTGGAGTAAGATAGAGTTATAACAACCGTGGAAGGAAGACAGGAGTGGAGGGAACCAAATGAATAGTACTGGTGGCTATAGGTGTAGAAGTTGGACTAGCATCCACGATGTTGAAACAAGTTAGAGGAATTAAATCCGAAACGACCTCAAGGATCATAACTTTCAAAATCCAATTAATGATCAATGAATTTGGGGACCAAATTCTCTTAAGTGGGGGAGGGTGTAGCACCCCGAAAATTTTAACTACATAAAAACTCAAATAAATGGAAATAAATAATTTCCATAATATCGGAGTATTTAAAACATGCGTATCATTATCGTATGTTCTAAAACACATCGGAAAATTCCGTAAAAATTATAAATCAACCCTAAATATTATTACTAAATGTTTCACAAAGAAATTTGTGCCAATAAAAATCATATTAGCCAAGTTTAAAGTATTTCGCGACTTATTATCGTAATTCATGAATAAGTCGTAAAACCATTATCACACGTACTCGGATGAGTCAGAAAATTAAATAAAAATTATTTATGGACTTCAAATAATATCCTCTAATGACCCATCAGGAAATTTGGTTCAATAAAAATCATTTGGGCTAGGTTTAAGAGTTATTGCGACCGATTATCTAAATAAGGAAACAAGTCGGAAAACCATTAACACGGAAATACGACGCAATCAAAAATTAAATAAAAGTGTTGGAGAGATTTCCAACATTATATATTAATGACCCAATATCTTAATTGGGCCAATGGACCACATATGACCCAAAAATCAAATAAAGCAAGAAAATGCATAGAAATTCGTAACCATAAATAAGCTGAAATTAAAAAGAGGCATTAGAGTTGAATTGGGATGCAATCATGCATTCATGGCAACCCAAATTCGTGCCTAACTATGAGGGGAGGTTTCCTAATGCCTCACACACTCAAAGGGAGGAGGAAATCATCAAAAATAGGAAACCAAACATGCCAATCCCGAAACCCTCCTTTCCTAGTTATAATAGGACTCCTAAACACCATGGTTACTTAAATACTCTTCACTCAAACCCTAGGAACGAATTTAGAACTTTCTAGGGTCGTGTGCAGGAGCACTTGGTGGCTGAGGAGCTGTGGAATGACCACAAGAAGCCGTTCTTCTTCCCCTTCTCGTCTGCTGCGACCTGCACAAACCACCCTCTTGAAGTCGACCAAAGGTGAGTCAAACCTAAACCAACCTTGCAAGGCCTATACCTTTGGAAAGAGGGTAAGTCTACATTCTAACCCAAGTGGAATGCCCAAATTCCATGCAGTATACACGGAGTAGTAAGCATTTTCCTCCAAGTGGTCTGAACACGGGTTTTCTGGAATAACGGGACTTCATCAACCCAAAGGGTAGGTTTTCTCGGGCCAAAACTTAACATATCTATACCAATGTGTAGAGCATCAAGTTAACTTTCATTTCCCACTGGTTTCATCAAATTTCATTTAGTAGATCTTGATTTATAAGCATTTTGCCAAAGTCGCGCAGTGTTAGAGCTTTTCCCGTTCTTAATATGTTGCACGTGTTTCAAGACCGAATTAGAGAAAACTCATAACATGAAAGTTATTCTACTAGTTGTCCCCATCATGTTCATGTTGAACGTTGTGTCTAAATATCATTAGTTAGAGAGTTATAAGCATGGTAATAGGGTTGCTGCATAAAACTATGTCTTCAAGTTACCCTTGGTCTGACCTTGTGTTCCCCGTGATCAAAACCTATCGAAACCATCTTTATTGTTCTATTCAGATTTACTGGAAGTACCCTAGTATGTCTAGGTTATTTTAAAACTGGTTTCCTTATTTTTCACGGACCGTGCAATTTGTTCTCTATTTTAGAACAACCCTATGTCAAAAGAAGGAAAGACAGGTCCGCAATCCAAGGCACTGTCCTTGCACTGTCCGAGCGAGGCACGGACCCTGTGAACGCGACAGCCCAATATGTCGTTTTCAGAGGGTTGATTGCGACATACCCCTTGTCGCCTTCTCAAGGCGACATGCGTTCTGTCACTATCCGGCTACCTGATCTGACGACCCTGTCGCGATGCTCACACCCCTGTGTCGCCTTCTGGGCCCGACCTGTCGCCTTCCTTATATGGCTATGTCGCGATCTCAGGATTTTTACCTGAAACCACGTGTTTTTTACAAAGTTTTCCGTATATACCCGAGGTCTGTATAAATGTGATATTTGCTGTGTAAGCTACCTGTCTTGGGTCTGATCATTACATGATTGTTGCTTAATGGCTTAAAAGTGATTAACCTATTTAAAAAGCTTTAATTACATGGATGCTATTCTAAGTGCTCCTTAAATGTTATGATCCATTCATGTTTCTTGTGATTAATCTTCCTACTGTTCTACCATGTTTAAATGATAAGAGTTATCATAAAATCTTGCAAACCATGATGAGTTAAAGTGCATAGTTTTATTCCATGTTATATTGTCAAGTGCTTCCTGCGAGTTTGAGACCGATGGTTTGAGAATTGAGACACGTGTACCGCACTACACACTAGCACTGTTAGGTAGCCTTTTCTTGGGAAATTGGAAACTCTCTACCGGTCATTCCGAATCGGTAGACTAGCGACCTTTTCACCAAGGCCTCCGTAAATCTCCTCTGACCATGGATTCCCACATGGCCGACGAGTTGGTTGTACCATTGAAGTTCCCTGGAGATAGCACGCACTTCCTTTCTCTTCTTGTTCTCGTGAGTGAGACTTACAAACTGGACTAAAGCCATTAATGTAAAGATTGAACGAAAGTATAAATCGTACTGTTATGCTGCCGAATTTATCTCTTGACCATTGTACTCGTGAAATCATGTTCCATTACTTATTACTTGTTCTCCTCATCATCATGAACATGACATTACACATGCTTACTTATTGAAACTCTCATTGGCCATTATAAATGACTGTGGGTATCTACATTTAAAATTTTAAGTGAGATGCTGACAGGGCACGGCGTGTGTCCAAGGGCTCCAATCTAGCCCCAATGATGGCGAGTCATAGATATACTGTTAACCATGGGGTATAATGATTACTGGCGTTGCATCTGCGCTGGGAAAATCGTGCGTGCGTGTTGAATGATAGATACAATACCACATACACGTGACCTAGTGTACATTCTTGATGGATCTTTTCTCGGTGTACATTAGTGTCTACGTGCCTGATTAGTGTTACTTGATCATGCTCGTGCGTGCTTGCTTGCTTGCTTGCGTGATATGGCCATCCTGCATTTATTGCAATTTACATGATATCTTGCGTGCTTGTACAAAGTGATCTATTTCTAGTTCTCTCTTGTCATCTTGTTCATCAATCTTGTTCTATCATGATCTCTCTCTCTAGCTTGTTTTATATATTATGTTTTAACGCGTTTTATTCGTACTTGCATATCATTCATCGTACTTGCCTAGTTCTAAAATGTTAATCACTTATATCATTGCCCGCACATTGAAATATAAATCCTACTGGGCTAGTTTGCTCATTCCCTACTTTTACCCAATCTAGGTGACCATGAAGTGCAAGAGGAAGAGCAAGTCGAGGATGGGAATGCATCCGAGTGATGAGCGTTCCAATTATGAGTCTATCTATAGTTAGTTATTTTGAGTGTTAGAACAATGTAGTAGGAAGTGAGGTATTATGTACTTTCACTTTTATTGAGTCTTAGTCCTGTAATAGTTTCCATTTGAAATATAATGAGTTGAGATTTGAATAAAAGATAATTGAGTTCAATATTTGGGCCCTATGATAATATATGTTATCATACACTTAGTGCGTGCTAGCTAGAGGCTTATTTCCGACTGTTCACGTCTCGAAGTATCGACTCGAATTCTTTGAATTAATATCCGCTGCGTAATTCTCGGATGTGACAGCATCGGTAGGGTTCGGCCCTGTGTGGCGACCTCTAAGAATAGATGCAGGAAGGGTCACTTTCTGGCAGCCCGGGTTTCTTCTTGCAATGACCCCACCGGCACAAGCAAAGCCTTCATAGCGCTGCTTGGTGGCAAAGACGTAGGTCAGCCACATATGGATGCTAACTTTCCTCCACTCCACTTCTTTTTGGCTCGACCTACACTGCAAGAGAGGCTGAGGTGGCGGTAGGCTTTCATGAGGTATCTGTATGAATACCCCCAAAGAGTACTGACCCTCGCCGTCAGTTCTGTCCTTCATAAGATCTGGGAGACACACCTCCTCATAAGGTTCCCCATCAATAGGCAACCCAGTTAGCTGGTGCAAACTCCACAAATCCAGCGAAGACTCCCCTTCAGCTGTGTAGAATGTGTTGAATTCTGGCACAAAGACTTCTGTTAGTTCACAACAGAAACCACGAGACAAAGGGTACCGATAACGGGCCACAAACACACTATGATAGACCCCAACAGTCATGAGAAGGGGTGCGTACTACTGGAATACAAATTCAGCAGCCTCTACAGCAAAGAAACGAAAGTGATGTGCATCTGCCGCTCGCAGATCCCCAAACCAACCAGCCGCCAACTGATGTTTGAACCTGATGGCCAGACAATCTAACAAGAAGGGCTCGTCCTGATAACCCCATTTCAAGGGACATAGGAATAACCCAAAAAATTGGTCGTTCCTTATTTACACGACCTGCAGAATTGTCCCACCTCGCCGGAGTGAAGGTAGGAGCTCGGGTAAGTCTGTTATCCGTAGGGTTCAAATCCCATAACCTCAGAATAGGAGCCCGTCGCTGAGGCTCACCAATCCAGTATATGGGTTCAGATCGAGAGGCACAGTTGGCTAAGCTGTCCCTTTCCAGCAATACGGCCCTTTCTATATCCAGAACCCTCAAAAGATCCCTCTTGCCATCAGGAGCATAAGAATGGAGGAACCTCAATAGGTGTCTATCCTTGGGGTAGTCAATCCTGTAATTCTTGTTGCGTGCAAAGAAGAGCGGCGTCGAACTCAATACAAGCCTCAATTCGTTCATGGTGTCAGTCTCAGAGTCATAAGACTCGGCTACCATGGCGACCCTATCATGACCTCGGTCCAGCTTGGGAAAATCTTCCCATGAGACCAAGGGCACATTCTCCAAATGACCCGCCATGCCGCTAGAAGATCGGGTGGCCATGACTCCTACAAAAGGAAAAGCTTCATTAATATGAAATAAATATATAGAAATTAAAAGAAATTTTGGTAGCACCTCCCCTTGTCAAATGGAAAAATGGGGGGTTCAGCGGGTACTCATCAGCGCACTAAGGCGAGCCCCAAACAATGACATGCAAGCATGTCAAATGGCTCTCCGGGAACCGCGGCCACCCCGAGGACCAGCCTACAAGGGATGAGCAGCCCAGTGCCTGGCTAAAGTCAAAAGACTTGCCACTTGAAGTGGTAACACATGAAGAGAGGCCAAATCAGTGGAAGCCCGACCGATTCAAAAATGGGCTCCACCAATAAAAACACCTCGGACTGACTGCCAATAGTCCCTCAAGAACATTGGGACCCCACTGGATCTCCCTCCAGTCACCACCATCCCACAGTACCCTCGGCTAGGGGAAAACCACCAAACCCCACACACGCACATACACCCTGTACATCAGGAAAGGCCTCATGGCCCAAAAGAGATACATCACCTGGGTCGCTTCAACCCTGTTTACACCCATGCAGAAGAGACAAAAGAACTACAAAAAGAGGGAGGGGATGGGTATATAAACCATGTGGCTCTGCCTCGCCAGAAACCCCTCTTCCTTGCTCGCGGTCCGAGCATTACCTGGCGCCACAAGGCTCACCGCCGGCGCTACAAAGGAGCCCACACACAAAAAAGGAGACCCCAAAAAAATGGGCCGACCCGACGAGGTGTCATCCCAGTTGACGGCATGACCGCACCCTACCACTGCCGCTGCGCACCTCAATAGAACAGTCGCCCACCGCCGCGCTCCTCGCTACCGGTGCATCTGCCTCACACCGTCGCCACCGTCACCAAGGTTCCTCCCAGTCGCCGCTGCAATCGCAGCCGCTTGCTCAAGGCCGGAGCTCGTCGCTGTCGCGCTCACACCCGACCGGCGCCGCAGTCTTCACCCGCGCATCCAAAAGCCCTCACCTACTGCCGCGCTCTACACTGCCGGCACTTCCGCCTCACGTCGACACCACAGCCACCCTTGTCATCACCACGGCTTCCCATGGTTGCCGCTGCAACCGCAGCGCCTTCTCAGTGTCGAGGCTCATCACTGCCGTGCTCACCTCGCGCTGGTGCTGCAGTCGCCCGCGCCGCCAGAAACCTTCGCCCGCTGTTGTGCTCCTCGCCACCAGCGTGCCTGCCTTACGCCGTCGCAGCACGCCGACCGTTGTGCTAACCCTTCCACCATAGGAGATGATGAGCAGGCGAGGGGGGGGAGAGAAGCTTGCGCCTTAAGAAAGCCGAAAGAGAGAGAAGAGGAGAAGGAAGAGACGGGTGCACCTTTTGAGGAAAAGAAAAAGGGGGGAAGTCGAACCCTGCTGGTTCAAGTGGAGCCTGCCCAAATGCTCAACCCCGCCGGTTCGTGAACCTCACCGACTCGCTGACCCTACCGACTCGAGTAATGATGCACCGAATCTCCACTGCCCGCCGACCGTGAAGCCTTCGACCGATTCGCAAGCCCTGCAGAATCACATAAGGTGCCGATTCAAAAAGAAAAAAAAAAAAAGAGGAGAAAACTTCAACTACCATCAAGACTGGCATGCGACCACCATCCGGGGACAACACCAGCAAATAGAATTAAGAGATCACAAACACAACAACAAACCACTAGACCATTAGCACGGCAACAAGTCAAAGACCGCCCGTGTGATGAGAACAGTCAAATACGTCAAGGTGCACCCACAGATGCCTCGTCGAGTGTCCCCTTGCACCACCCACGGGTGGGGGGCATTTGTTGGAGGCCCAATTTTTCCTAAAGAAAAGAGGCATTTGGCTAAGGAGGGCAGCCCATTAACAAGGGGCCCAATGGCTCCACCCTTAGGCAAGGGGTGAGCCTAAGCCACCGTTGACCACAGCCCCACCACCCTTAAAAGGTGTCTGCTGCGGCAGACTAAAGAGAGAGCTTTTGGGGAAGCTTTTGGGAGAAAAAAAAAAGAGAAAGGCAGAAGGGGGCTGAGGGAAGAAGCTTGGAGCAAAAGAAAGGTTCTTGGCTACTGCTGCTGCGTTTCTTCTTCCTAGGAAAGGCCACCTGCGGCTGGAGAAGAGAGGAAAAGAGGGAGAGATCTTTGCCTCTTGTCTTTGTTGGAGGGCTTAAAGAGAGGGTGAGTGAGTGACGTGATGGAGGGAGGACCATCCTCTTTTCTTTAAAGCTCTTGTACTCCCCATTTCGCCTTTCCCAAGAGATGTCCCATCCATGTGTGTCTCATCTCCCTTCTATCATGTAGAAGATTTCTTTACATTAGAATGCACTTTGTTTGATCCCAAGTACATTTCTTTTTTTTAAGGTCTCTTGGCTCTTTATTGTGCATGCATATATGTGTCTTGTCTAGGTTGTTTGTTTTTTTTATTGCTTGGGAGAGTTACGGGATGGAGGATTCCTCCACATGGGGAGATGTTTCCCTCATCCCAATCTCTTGCATGAGAGTACACAAGCCCCCACACCTCAATAAATGAGGCTTGGGAACCGTGGGGATTCCCCCTCCTTCCATGAGTTCTTTATCATTTCTTTATGCCTTTTGCCTTTGGGCCTTGTTTACACCAAGTTTTAGGACAGATTTCTCCTACTCCCTTTACCGTGAATGTTGTTTCTTCCTGTTTAAAACATCAAGTATTTTGCACATTTTGGTTTTGGGGAACATGCTCCCTCCCCTTGCTAACAATGGGTTGAGTAATGAATATTCATGCCCAAAGCTTAGCAGTCATTCCCAGCAATCCTTTCAGCCCATTTTCTATCCCTTTCTGCTGTGTCTGCCCAGAATGGAGGGGTTCTGGTCTTCTGCTCATGAAGTATGAAGGTCTGCTGCCGATTCAGATGAACAGGAGGCAGCTCTGCAGACCCATTCAGTCAAAAGGCTTACTTGCTGATTCAATCAGATAGGAACATGGCCATGGCTGAATCACGTGCGTAGAATCGTGCTCAACGTTGTTTCAGCTAAAAAAAAAGAAATAATAAACAGATAAGAAATCCATTAACTCCGGGTTAGATAATATGGTATCTATGCCCGAATACATGGATTCAAACATCATTCGTTTGCCGCTCGGGTTCTTTTATGGTCTCAGCATTAACTGGTCCCCTTGTAGGCATGCCTCGGGGATCGGCATCGTGTGCCATTGGGGTGATGTTATTTTTCGACATACACCTCACCATTTGGTGTCGTCTCCATTGTGGTAGACGTGTATCGTGCTCTCCCCCCATCAACCAAGATAAGGGGAGATGCTGTCGAATTTTTCCCGTGCATGTCGAATTGGTAAAAGACTTTAAAAATCCTCACTGTTTGAGCGATTCAACAGCATTTTAGCAGGGTGCCGATTCAGACCTGATTGCCAATTCGGTTACATCTTGCCGATTCAGTTTTGCCTTGCCGATTCATTGTCTGCATGTGTATGTCTTGCCAAATGGACTGTATCTACGCTGCCGATTGGGCACACAAGGGTCAAGCAGTGCCAAATCGCGAACAGAATCATGACTTACATGTCTCAAATGGAACAAAAGAGCACATTGGAACTATTTCACAATAAAAGAAACAAGTGAATAAATAAACAAAGAAATCCAATAATTAATGAATAAAAGATCAAACAATATTGAATAGACATCTTTCTCATTATCACTTTAGATTAAATTTAAGAGGCATTTTGTACTTTCATCGGATGTCTCTGTCTTAGGCCACAAGACTTTCTAATATGGCGATTAATCAAGAGTTTTCTCTCTTAGAGAGAAGTAATTAACGTCGTTGAGCTTAGACAATGGCGGGATATTGGTCCAGACCCGATACCCATCTTCGTTTGTCGAAGTCAAACGGTGTGCAAAAGAGACCTAAAGTCCTTCGACTCTTGGAGGTAGAACACTTGTTGTCACTCACGTGACTGACACGCCCGCACTCTGCGATTGTAGGTTCATCTCTCGTCACCATCGCTCGAGTAGCACTCGACGGGACTTGAATCTGCAATACGCAGCCATGAGAACATGAGAACATGATAAAAGAAAAATAAATACTAAAATAAATTTGTGATGGATTATTTTCCATTTCCACAGTCCCTTAACCGATGGAAGTGCTCCATCGGTTAGGGGAGCCCCATCAAGTGTGAATATGATTAGATTGGTGCACATTGTCTCTCTTGCCGGAGAAAGTTCAGCATTGTCGAAAAACCGGTTTCTTGCTGCATCAATAAACTGTACAAAGACAAAATTTTCTTCTGATTGGTCATGGTACCTGAATTAGCATCAGTTGAATAAAGCCCTTGCAGTGTCTTGGCCTTGTCATCTTTCTATTTCTTCAAAGGGAAAATTTTCTACTATGTGGAGAGATGATTAGAAGACAGAGGAAGAGGTTTCTGTGCTTCCTTCAATCTGCTTATGTACACTCCGATCTCATATGCAACTTCCATCTTCTTCCGACCTCCAAAGCGTACCCCTCCGGTAGCATCCGCTCTTGCATTTGAAATAATGCGGTGACATGGCTTATCCAGCGAATCTCTTTCTGGGTACCCTGTGATGATCCCGTATCTTATGTACCTCCTATGCTATCCCAACCATCCTACTGAAAGCCCATTATTGTAACCTTCTAGTCATCTATATGAGATGTATGCCAACCTACAGGGTGAGCTATATAAGCCACACGTCTGAACAAACATACCTGAAAGACTCCTATATTTTTCAGAGCAGTACCTGGAAGACAGACCCCTGTATAAAGTTTGAGTAAGAGTTCGACAGTCTAAACGGCAAATCAGAATAATATCCAGGAAGGGAACAATATGTACAGAGAAACTCGCACATTAAAACAATTTGCTTCTAACATGGCAGCCTTGATAAAACATATAGAATAATGTCACAGGTAGGATAACGTCAGAATTTTACCATTTTTTCACACTTAGGTATAAATTATTATTCTAATGGAGCAACTAGAAGGCGGTAGAATTGTATTGTCTTCCTCCTCAACAAGCTGCCTGAGAACGAATAGCAAGCGCAACCCAAAGAGGGAACAAAAAATAACTATAGTAAAATGTAAAATGTAATTGATGTATGTGCTCATGATGGCCAAAACACCCTGTTTTCTCTGATTTGAGAAATCATTCTTGCAATATTGCAAGAATAGTCTTATATTAAGTATTTCTCTACTTAGTTTGCAAGGCAGCCAAGTAACTTGCTCTTAAACACTATCTACCAAAAAAAAAGAAAAAAAGAAAGATACTAATTATCCGGGAGGCTGGGTATCATTATACCCAACCGATACAGTGTGAGTGAGGTTAGCACCACCTGAGCGGGCCCCACCACACGTGCTTGTATCCTCGTCCAGGTGTTGTGATATCCGGACGTCCGGATAATAAGTATTTTTCTTTATAAAAAAAATTACACTCAAACACATTGTGCCCTAGGGGTGTTTAAATTTCGGTTAAAACCAAAGAACTGATTCGGACCAAATTGAATTGGCCGGTTCGGTTCGGTTTGAATCAAAATTCAGTTCAGTTCGATTTCACACATTATAAAATCGAACCGTTTAAACCAAATAATTTGATTTTTAATATATAATAGTAATTTTTATATAATATATATATATATTATGTGTATTAAAAAATAATTATGACTAAATTCATATATAGATATACATATTTTCAAATTATTCTTATTTTTAATGTATAAATATTAATAAATTAAATTAGAGACATAAAGAAATCTTCCACCACATGTTTCCTGTGAGGTAAGCAGAGACATAAAGAAATCTTCTACATGAATAGTGTGTCCCTTCAAACTAGTGAAGAATTCTCAGCTCAGTTTCTTCATGATCGGCCAACATCAAGAGCAACAGCTAGCAAGAACCTTTCCTGGCAAGAACTCATGCAGAAAGGAATCATGATGTAGGATTTGCTACCTAAGATAAATGCTATCAAGAAAGCCACACCAGAAGAGATAGGGGATGGGAGCATGGCTTCACTACAAGCTGTGTGATGATGCAATAACGTAAGAACACGTCATTCTCATATAACCGTTGTGCAAACAAAATAGTACAATTTACAAGATGGAAAGATAATAATAATGGGAATTTCAAAACAATTTAAAGAAATCACATGACTGGCATAAAAATGACTTTATCATGATAAGTTTGATGCCAACCTTCTTAATAAGAAGTTCAACTACGGGTAAATTAAGAAGATCTTTACCTCATGAAGGTCCTAACTCAAAGAAGCCTTCGCACCACATTTGACGTAGTGTATCATCTCGAGCTAGAAAAGATCTTGCTTGAATCTCATTCGCGAGAAGGTAATCAAATGCTTTCAATAATTCAGATTTAGCGTACCCCTTACATTTCATCACTTCTACATATAACTCCATAGAGATATCGCGATTACGACTCTTTGATATAGCTGAAGCTAGATCTCCTATTTTATTTGCCAGCAGATCAATCTTAGAATCAAGATCTCTCTTCTGTTTTCTTCCTCTTTTTACTTGCTCAGATGATGTGGAATGATCTTCGACACTCCTAGGTGGATGTGAAGTCTCTGATGTCTCCTCATTCACTTCATTCACGGAAGTGCAATCTATATCAACCACGGGGTCTGCTACTGTTTGTGAAAAACTCCCGGTTGCTTAATCATCTACACAAATGACAACTAACTCCTCATACATTAATTTCAATGGACTTTTTAATATATGGTTCATCTTTTGGATGTGCCTACCGAAAGATATCAAACATTATCATCAAAACATATAAAAATATTTCAAGAGAAATTAAAAAAAATAAGAAAACTTACAGCAATATATTCATTAAAAGCATCCTCATCCATAGTTATTATTTTCGCATCATCATCCCACCCAACTCCACTCATTCCTTTCAATTTCTTTATAGCAGCATACTTTGTCTTCAATATCTTCAAATGATTTTCAACATTACAGTCAAAATATGAAACCTTAAACTTCTCACTAACAACACGAGCAGTAGCGACAAATGCCGACCTTTTAAAACTCTTGTCTACCTTCATTCCGTTGGTAGCTTGTTCTACTAAGCATTTTTGCATGAATCTTGACATGCTTGTGCTCCATCGAAAATTGTTATTACCTTTCTTAGAGGAACTAGTTCTTGTGACTGAAAACTTTCCATCCTAAAAAAAGAATTACAATTCATATCTAAACAATCACAAGCAAGCATAAACAATTTTATGTAAAGAAAGTTCTTGCAAAAAAGTAATTTCACATCACAAAAATGTTCACATAACATTTGCTGTCCAAAAACAGGTGGATAAAAAAGAGTCACTTGGAATAGTCATTCCACATCTCATTTGCTATTCTATCCATTATTGATGCCCACATTGCATTGTCCTCTCTTTCTTCTCTCCTAGTCTTTTGTCTTGATGTTAATTGAGTAGACTCTTCTATAGTTATCTCATTAAGCAACTCATCATTTGGATTTAACCCTAAAATAAAATTATGCAAAATACAACACACTAATACAATCTCGACTCGAATAGAAAATGGAAAACAAGGAGTTTCATTTATGATACGAAAATGCCTCTTTAAAAGGCCAAAAGCTCGCTCAACGATTGTTCTTAAAGAAGAATATCATAAGTTAAACAGCTCTTTATTGTTGGTAGGAGTATGCTCGTCGAAGTGTTTAAGATGATATCGAACACCACAATATGGAGATATAAAACCCGACCTTGTAAAATAGCCATCATCTACAAGAAAATATTTTCCTACATTGGAAAAAAAATTATCATTGTAAATAATAATACATGTCAATAGAAATATTTTATTGAAGGACATTTAACTTTGACATACACAAAGGATTACCATTCGGTACAATAAGTCTGTTTTGCCTTTGAAGTGCATCATTCAAGACTAGCACATCATGTGCAGAACCCTCCCAACCAACTAGTATGTAAGAAAACGTAAGGTCAAATCTCACTGCGGCTAATACATTTTGTGTAGGTTTGCCTATTTTACCACGGAATCTCGCAACAATGTTAGAAGGAACTGATGCTAGAATATGAGTCCCATCAATGGCCTCAACACAATCCTATTTAGCAAGAGAACATTGTTAACTTGTATGAAAAAATGATATAAGTTGGACATTCTATACATATCTTGACTTTACTATGAACCATGGCAATATATTTCTCTGGATCTAATCTCATCTGGAATAGCAATATCAGGTGGTCGAATGTAATCATTGTGCAATTGTCGAAGAGCCTTTAGGACATGATTAAAATATCGGCTAATAGTCTCTCAGAGTGAAGGTAATTAATACACATAACATCATTCCTTACGTTATGTGCGATTGTATGCAAGAACATAAGCAATTGCTCTTGCACAGTAATATGAATAGTGTCATGCAACAAATTCCTTCGGCATACAACTGCACATAATTGGTAAAATGTCCTTCTATTCATGCGTATCATCTTTATAGATGTTCCATCATCACACCAATGATACTTTGCACATATTTTCTCCTAATCTCATTCCAAGTACTAGAAGAAATCCTCGGTATGCTTTCATTCAGTTCACCACTATTGTCAATATTATTTACGAGTATTTAAAGTACCCCAACACATGCAGATAAAGCTCCTACAATTGCAGCATCCATTTCATCTTCATAAGAAAAATCATTGACATCCATCAACAATTTAAAAACATGTGAATAAAAACTGATAATTAGCAATGATAACTAATGATGGAGATAATTTAATCATGGTACCCATCAAATAATAGAAATTCACTGAAACTAAGATTTCTCACTTGTAGAAAAAAAAAAGAAAAAAAAAAACAACACACAAACAAAAGAAAATAGAAGAGAAGAAAAAAGGAAGCAATTGTTGTAGAATAAGCCAAGAGATAGATAAAGTCTTAACTGTGCTGCATATTTGTTTTGCTGTTGTACATTTGTTCATACACTTGTTCCGTGTAGAGGGAGCTTCAATATGTTATTTTCACCTTAACATTTTGAATTCTTTTGTATGTTTTGACAAAGACATCCCCCAATTTTTCTACATTATCAGATAGTTTCAATATTATCTTGTATAGTTAACTCCTATTTTTAGGAAAAGCTTTAAAGCAATGTTAATCAGGAATCAATGAAAAAATAACTAGAACAATTATATGTCGGATGCGGAAAATTTCATGGTGGATTTTATATGGTGTTTGAGTTTGATTTGATTTTTATTTATTTTACTTTGCCTTGCGGGGTGTGCCAACCTGTCTAACAGACAGAGTTTAAAATCCGCACAATGCGGAAAGAAAATTTTATGTGTGTTGAACCCTGAAAAGTTTGTAGTGGATATCTACAAGAGGAAATGCCAAAGGCCATTTATAATGATCCAATGGTTACTTAGGTAGCCCCCTGGTTGCTTAAGTAATATTGGCAGAGTCCCTTTCGAAGGTGACTTATGAATGAAGTAAAAGTCATTATTACTTAGGTAACCCCTTGGTTGCTTAGGTAATATTGGATCCAGATTCCTTTCAAATTAAGAAAGGGAACTTATTAATCAAGTCAGCATCAAGTCTTTCCAGTGAAGCACAAGTTCAGAAAAGAACAGCACTTCGAATGGAATATGTTGCGGAAGAAATTCGGCATCACAAGGTCAATAAGACCAAATCTGAAGAATAGTACAAAGAACACATGCAGCAGGAAGCGTCAAGCAGTTGTAAACTCAAGCCTTCGTCGGGAGATCTCCGAGGAAAAAGGCAAAGTCTCGCAGCATCAACACCCTTCGTAAGAGAACCAAAGGGGTCTATTTATAGAAAAAACCCCATGTAAAACCCATCTAACCGATGGAAAACTCCCATCGGTTAAGGGAAAAAGCCCTCCCATCGATTAGGGGAGAACCTTGATCGATGGAGACTTCCACCAGTTAAGGGGTTCCCTTAACCGATGGAAGGTAACCGATGGAACCTACCATCGGTTAAGGGATCCTCCTTAACTGATGGAGGTTAAGGGATCCTCCTTAACCGATGGATGGCTTCCATCGGTTAAGGAGGATCCCTTAACCGATGGAAGGGTTCCATCGATTAAGCCTTAACTGATGGAAGGCTTCCATCGGTTACCTCTCTCTCCTCTCTCAAATGTAAGGGGCAAAACCCCTATAAATAGCCCATGTAGCTCGATGGCAATAGGACCTCTTTTTGGATTCCTGAATTCAAAAAAAAAAATCTGAAAAAGAGAAGGCTCTCTCAAAAGGAAATTCCAGCTTGTTCACAAAGGCTCTTCCGCTCGGTGTGAAGGTATTCACCCTCGGCAAGCAAGAGAGGTCGTCTCCCCCCGACTACGAAATCTCTTTAATCTCCCTTCATGTCGAGTTAGTCTCCATGGGGGGTTTTAAAATCTGAATGTAAGCCATGTAAGGAGTCGTACAGAGCGCAGCGGAAACGCAATTCCCTCCGGTAGATATCGTTGCCGGCGGTCGAAATCGAACAAAAACGGAGAACCCGCGCGTAGGAAGATCCGATCTTTACCTTTGCGGGGTTGCGAAACTACCGAACCTGGGGAGGAGGTAGCGCTGGAGGCGCTGGTGCTTCAAGCCGTTCAGGTGTCCGGCCTCTAGATGTATCCACGCGAACTCCAAACGCAGACGGGATCTCCTCGGTCTCCATGCGTCTCCCGGATCTCAGCTCCACCATGTGCCAGGAGAGAGAAGAGTGGGGGCGCCCTAGGAGAGAGAGGAGGAGGCGTCCAGAGAGAAGACCTGGAGCTTGGACCAGGGTTTAACTCTCCACGTGTATATAGACTCTGCAGTTTTTCACAAAAACCCAGTTAATGTCTATATCGGTCATCCTGCCCAGTCTGCTCGGAACTCTATTGCGTGTGACCCTCTAGGCCCAAGTGCTAGTCCAATTTTCAGCCCATTAAGCCCAATAACTCTTTATTGACTTACTGTAATTAATTAATATCTCATATTAATTAATTACACAATCAATTATCGCCTCACGATAATTGACCGGGCTTCCAATCAAGTTGGGTGCCAAGCAACACCACTTGATCCTAGAAAGCATTGGGGTTCAGCAACCCATTCAAGGAACCTTTTGTGTCAATAGATACCACGTGACTATAATCCTTCGCTTGTACAATGCTCCCGAGTGCACTTAGGGTATGGTCAACTGTCAAACCCTAATACGCGCACTCACTTGGATTAGATGCTGCATAACAATATCAGAAAACTCCTTTTTCTGATAAGTAGTCATGCCCTGGCCAGGGACTATCAGGCATCTTTCCCTAGAGCATTCACTCTCTTATTACCGAGAGCGAGCGATCCCATGTTGACCACACAATCACCTTCGAAGGTATTCCGCTAGATCCGAACACTTAACTGATTAAGACCCCATGGCTAGAGATCTATAAGTTAAGCTCAAAATCTAGAAGTCCACTAACAAGGTGTCCTTGGTGTCTCAGGTCTAAGGACCAATCACGCCACTGCGACAATGAATCTAGCTGGTTGACAGTTAGGTAACATTACCATCTAGCGATTCATAACGGATCAGTTCAGTGAACTCATTCTCCAATGAGCACCCTACAGATTTACCTTAGTGTCTCCACACAAGTGACTATGAGACTATCACCCTCATCATATGAGCAGGTGCAAACTGTACTAGTCTAACCGGATATTCATGTCCTTCTCGAATATCCTCCCGACTAGGAACAATTAAGAATATACGCTTAAAGGATATTATCCCATTGTTATTCTCATCATAATTATCATGGACTTCATAATGAAACGATAAACGAATTATACATAATGAATATAAAACCTTATGATTATTATTAAAAAACAAGATTGTACAAGTTAGGATTGGCTTGAGGACACCTATAACTAACACCCCTACCTCCACATCGAGCTAGTCTCTGTGGAGGTAAAAATAAATCATGCTCGTGTGCTTTGGTGTTTAAATTCCCTCCATGTTGAGTGAGTCTCTAATGGGTATAGGGTATTTAACATCTTGTGTTCGTGTGTTCTAATGTTTTCATGTCGAGCTAGTCTCCATGGATATAAGTATTTAGGCACATATGTTCTCTCATCTCGTCGAGCGAGTCTCTGAGAAGGGCAAGTTATTTGTGCTCATATGTATATGTTTTCTAAGGAACTCCTGCCCAAGTGGAGGTTCTGCCCGAAAACATACTCATATGTTCACAAATAATGTGTTTCATATGTATATGTTTTCTAAGTAAACTCGCCTAAGTGGAGGTTCTGGCCCGAAAACATATTCATATGTTCACAAAATAATGTGTTTTTCAATGTATATGTTTTCTAAGGAAACTCTACCCAAGCGAGGTTCTGTCTAAAATATATTCATATGTTCATATGTATATGTTTTCTAAGTAACCTGCCTAAGTGGTGGTTCTGCTCGAAAACATATTCATATGTTCACAAATAATATGTTTGTAACGCCCCAACGCGGAATATCGGAGCGGGATTACAGTTATTAAATAGTACATAGCGAGAAAATAAATACAAACTATTGCACAAATGGAATAATACCCAATACTCAAATTTCATTAATAATCCTCCAAACTTCATTACAATCACTAATAAACCATCACTTCATAGACTAACTATTACATCAACGTATCAGAGCCAAAACTAGGGCCCGAGTACTTTATTGAAAATCCAAACTAATACATCATAACTATCTGACTCATTCTATACTAACTACTAAAGCTATGGTTGATGAACGGGGTCACTCCTGAGCATCCTCCTCAGTCCCAGCCTCGTGAGTGTGGTCATCATCTGACTCACTTGAAACAAATAAAAATGCAGGATGAGCGAATAACGCCCAGTAGGACTTAATATCTCATGAACACAAGCATGGTTTAAATAATTAATGTCTTAATGGCAGGTTTACTAGAGAGAATAGTCACGTAGATCAAGTAACGATAACGAGAGCACAATAGCATCTAGCACAGGGAAAATAGCTCAACGAGAATGATAATAGAATGGCCATGTAATGATATAACATGTAATTGCACAACGGTGCACTAGTAACGATAATGATTGCACTGTATAGATGGTACTTTGATTGTCATAGATTAATCTTGATAGTATGCTGGCACTGGATGCATGTCGTAACACATCCTTGATCATTTTTACTCTCATGGCACTGGCACTTTTCGGGCGCTCCTCCCAGGACCTGATCGGGCCCCATTGTGCTGGCATTAGTCATTTCTTTATCTTAAACAATCACAAGAATGGCCAATAGAGTACCAAGAAATAGATGAGAGTAGTAGATGAGATAGACGAGAGTGTAGAGATAACGTGAACAGATGAGAGGATATAGAGTGCAGATAAGATAGGGGTATTATCATAAAATCACGTTAAACATCGATAATAACGTTGCACGGCACACCCTTGCGGGCCGGCAGTCTGGCAGAAGTCACCACCGCCCACTAGCCATGCTGTGTACACAGGCTAGATGGTCCGGCGTGATCACAAGATAAGGAAAGAACACTAAGGCCAAGGATCGTACTGATCCCTAAGGTGTAACGGGTTTTAGGGTACAACCAGCTCGTCGGCAATGGACGTACGCCAAAGCCAAGAAGACTTACGGAGGCCTTGACAAGGAGTCC
The DNA here is from genome assembly GCA_014218235.1 of Colocasia esculenta. Lineage (NCBI taxonomy): Eukaryota > Viridiplantae > Streptophyta > Magnoliopsida > Alismatales > Araceae > Colocasia > Colocasia esculenta. The sequence goes on along the minus strand of CM024760.1, from coordinate 160,095,206 downwards.
CTGGCCCAATCGAGAGTATTCCCGATGGAGAGGTGGTCCAAGTCAAGAGAAAGTGTATAGAAAATAGGTCCGTCGTGCCTCGAGTACACGAAGGCCGAGGGAAACGGTAACGGTGTACAAAACACACGTATAAAACGAAGACAAATGTGATTAATTAAAATGGGAAAAATTAGTCATTTATTTTACTAATTTACCAAATCTATTATTGCATAAATTATGAGGGTCAAATGGCTATTAATAGTGTTATGTGCGTGCAAGTGTAAAGAAATCTTGAGGATATGATAAGTCGTGCAATGTCCTTAAAGATAATTAAATTTAAATCATTTATGTCATTTATTTATTCACCAAGTCGAATTAACTATAACATGATTAAATCATGGCTAAATAAGGAGTATAAAGCCTAAATACTAGGGGCATATGCACAATTTCTAGTTCTGGTCAAATTATTGAAATCGCGGAGGACCTACCCGTCGCGATTCAGATCGCGTCGGAGCGGCCGGACGCGACAGGTGGACCGGCCGGTCTGGCCTGGTCCGGTGGAAATCGCAGCATCACAGGCCGCCGCGTTCTCAACGCGACATGCCTACAGGGCGCGACCCGGCTGATATCGCGGCGGGTCGCGCCGTCGCGATATCAGAAGGGTCCGGCCCCTTTTCCCTTTTTTTAGGGCGGTTCCTATTTGATATAGAGTACTTGTAAATTCCATATAAAATCACACGATTGTCCAAAAATCACAAAACTAGTTTTAAACAAAGATAGACACATAGATCTATCAACATGCACAATTAATTTGAAAATAGACAAGGTTTAGGCATGATGTGATCAAGTGACATATCAGTGACCTAAACATGCGTAGACAGGGTTCAATGAATTAACTAGAGATGGATACATGATAAAAATTAAGCAAACTAGGGGCGTTTGAAAGCTAACACGATGTAGTATTTATGAGAAATTTCTCATGGCATGGGGTCATGTGTGCCCGAGGTTTAAGAGTAAACATGAAGGGTCGGATACATGGAACTATCAGAGATTCAAAGAATTAATTCTCCCTCATGGGAGATCGAAATGGAGCGAACCCAAAGGCTTTTTCTCGGGATCATGAAGTCTTCCTAAGGTAATTTTTACATGAATTTGGCTTGAGAGATTGCCTACCTTTTTCATGGGTAAGAAAACTAGGGTTTGATGACAAAAATAGGATGAAATCCCTTGCTCCAAGCCTTCTCCTCCAAGCTCCTCACGTCCAGAACTCCTCCTCTTCGTTCCTCAGAGCTCCAACTGCGGTTTATGGGTTGCTAGGGCCGAGTTTAGGGTGTTTTGGTTGCCAATTAGAGTCCTTTCTATCTAAAACTCCTCCCTCCTATTAAAAATCCGAATTTCCATATTTATCTTCCTACTTTCTCTTATTTATCCACCTAATAAGGCTGGGAACAGATCTAATTTCGTGGGTAGAGGGTTAGGGTAAGTATAGGACTCCTTTTTAAGATATATATGGGTTATTTAGTATTTATCTTAACCCTTTTTCATTTATTTAATTAATTAGGTACGAATTTAACATAATTACCTCTCATTCCATGTTGGGCTCTTCACTTTTGGCCCATTCTTTTAGGCTTGGACCAATAGTACAACCCATTCCTAATTTAACTTAATGGGTTATGATTTAAATCATTCTAATTATATTTATTCCCCTTTTTATTCAATTAAATCTATTTTCCTCATTTATTAAAAATAAATTTTTTATATGGGTTTTAAAAAATCAAGGGTGCTACATGTTCATATGTATATGTTTTCTAATGAAACTCTACCCAACCGGAGGTTCTGCCCGAAAATATATTCATATGTTCACAAATAATGTGTTCATATGTATATGTTTTCTAAGGAAACTATGCCCAAGTGGAGGTTCTGCCCAAAAATATACTCATATGTTCATAAAATATATGTGCATACCTTATGGGGAGACTCTGTCCGTACAGAGATCCTACCCTAAAATAATACGACCATATGTCCATCAAATAAATGTTTGTGTATTCACACGGTAACTCTACCTATGCGGGAGCTCTGCCCAAATTCATAATATATTCAAATACCAAATAAATACATGGGTATATACCCACTCATTTCTCAAATTACATGCTAAACTTTCAAAAGGAGTCCATACTCTTTTCAAAATAAAATCCCTTTTCAAAGTAAATCTATTTCGTCCAATAAAAAAATAAAACATCACATTACCATTTTCTAGAAAAAAGTAAACCTCTCGACTTTGCTATCAATAGTGTTCGGGTTAAAACTGATGTAAAAATAACATCAAAGACTTTTAATCCGATGTAAACAAAACATCGATTTCGATCGATGGAGACAGGGGTCCAGCACACACTACCCTAATTGCCTAATAAAATAAAATTACGGAACAAATAAGTTCAAAGTAAAACTGGCGCACATGTCCATTCCTTGGACATAAGATTTTCTCTCCGCATTATGCGGATTCTAAATTCTATCTGTTAGATAGGCTGGCACGCTCTGCAAGGCAAAATAAGTAAATAAAAACCAAATCAAACTCAAACCCCAAATAAAATCCACCACAAAAATTTCCACGTCCGACAATGTCCAAGGGATGGACAAGTGCACCAGTTTTACTTTGAACTTATTTGTTCTACGATTTTATTTTATCAGGCGATTAGGGTAGCGTGTGCTGGACCCCTGTCTCCATCGATCGGAATCGATATTTGTTTACATCGGATTAAAAGCCTTTGATGTTATTTTTACATCAATTTTAACCCGAATACCATTGATAGCAAAGTCAAAGGTCGCATTTTCTAGAAAATAATAACACGATGTTTCACCCTTTTTATCGGACAAAATGGATTTTGATTTGAAAAAGGGGTTTTATCTTGAAGAAGGGATTTGCTTTGAAGAAAGGATTTTATTTTGAAAAGAGTGTGAACTCCTATTGAGAGTTTGACATGTAATTTGAGAAATAAGCGGGTGTATACCCGTGAATCCATTTGATATTTAAATATATTTGCATTTGGGCAGAGCTTCCGTATGAGCCGAGTTACCGTGTAAACACACGAACATATATTTGAATGGACATATGGCCATATTATTTTAGGGTAGAGTCTCTGTACGGACAGAGTCTCCCTATGAAATAGGCACATATGAACATATATATCTTTGTAGACATATGGATATGTTTTTCGACAGAACCTCCACTTGGGCAGAGTTTCCTTAGAAAACATACATATATGAGCACATTATTTATGAACATATGAGTATATTTTCGGGCAGAACCTCTACTTGGGTAGAGTTTCCTTAGAAAACATACACATATGAGCACATTATTTGTGAACATATGAGTATATTTTCGGGCAGAACCTCCACTTGGGCAGAGTTTCCGTAGAAAACATACACATATGAGCACAAAGACTTACCCTCTCAGAGACTCGCTCAACGAGAGAGAAGCACATATGTGTCTAAATGCTTATATCCATGAAGACTAACTCGACATGGAAACATTTAGAACACAAGAACATAAATGTGTTAAATACCTTATACCCATGGAGACTAACTCGACATGGAAGGTATTTAAACACCAAAGCACATGAGCGCGATTTAATTTTACCTCCACAAAGACTAACTCGATGTGGAGGTATGGATTACATTTGGATTTTAAAATCCCCCCATGGAGACTAACTCGACATGAAGGGAGATTAAGGAGATTTCGTAGCCGGAGGGAGATGACCTCTCTTTTTTTGCACTTGCCGAGGGTGAATACCTTCACGTCGAGCAGAACTTTCTTCAAGAAGCAAACCTTTCTTTTTTGATTTCAGCAAGGAAATTTCTTCTTCCAAAAGCTGATGCAAAGTGTCCGCCAAAAGGAAGCTCCTAAAACCGTCCCCCTGTTGCCATCGGGCTACATGGGCTATTTATAGGGGTTTTGCCCCTTACATTTGAGAGAGGAGAGAGGGTAACCGATGGAAGGGTTCCATCGGTTAAGGGGTTAACCGATGGAACCCTTCCATCGGTTAAGGGCCCTTCCTTAACCGATGGAAGGGGCACTAACCGATGGGAGGTTCCATCGGTTAGGGGAGAAAAATCCCCAACCGATGGAGGTGTTCCATCGGTTAGGGGGTGCTTCCCCAACTGATGGAAGAGCACCATCTGTTAGGGGATTCCCCATGGAAGAGTTCCATCGGTTGGGGGGACCCCTTTAACCGATGTATGAGTTCCATCGATTAAGGGGACTCCCTTTAACCAATGGAAACATTCCATCGGTTGGATCACCTCCTAACCGATGGAAAGGCTCCATCAGTTGGGGGTTTAAACCCCTTAACCGATGGGGAGTTTCCATCGGTTTTACATAGGGGTTTTGCCTATAAATACACCCTCCATATTTCCTTAGAGGGATGTTGATGCCGTGAGACCTTTGCCCTTTCCTTGGAGACCACTCGACAAAGGGTTGAGTTTGTAAGTGCTTGACACTTCCTGCTGCACGTGTTCTTTGTACTGTTCTTCAAACTTGGTCTTATTGACCTTGTGCTACCGAATTTCTTCCGCAACATATTTCCTTCGGAGCTTCGTTCTTTTCTGAACTTCTGCTTCACTGGAGAGACTTGATGCCGACTTGATTATCAAATTCCCTCTTTTAATTTGAAAGGGATTTGGACCCAACATTACCTAAGTAACTGTTGGATATATAAATAATTTCTGGCACGAACACCATGAACTTTTCAGGGTTCAACAAATGCCCCCCACGGGATACATGCCGGAATTTGTGAATGACGGCGTGTGGCCCGTGTAGATCTGTTATTCATAGGTTTCATATCGTATTCCAAGACGTCCTTTAGCTGACGCTCTGTCACTTTGATTTGTCACTTGGCTGGACTTGCTGCCTTTTGACTTTTCTTTCTTTTTACTCTTGTATTTCTTTCCTTTTCTAGGCACTCATCATGCCTCATGGAAAAGAATTTTTGTGCCGTGATGGGTATGCCCAGAGCACTCGTGATGACGTTGCCTTATCGACTGATTTGATGCCTGCCCTGGGGCCACCTCGTGTCACGAGGGAGAATGTACTTTCACTGGATCGTGGCCACGATATTGTTGCCAACGGATCCGTTGAAGAACTTTCAGATGATGGCGAAGTTAACACCCTTCTCATCGAGCGACGGAAGAGAATTTACTCATACTAGCAGGAGTCAGATTATCCCGAACATTTTCCACTGAACAAGCATCTATTTCCTTTTATCCATAGGTTCATCCCGCCGCGTATGTCTGCTGACGACCCTTGTATATTTGCAGAGTGGTAGTATTTAGAGGCAGCTATCCTGAAATCTAGGGATAGTCTTCTTGGAACTTGTGCCTTCTCTTTTCCTAGTTTTCCCTTGGGTTTCACTTTTCAGAACCGGCTTCCTCCTACCGCTGCACTGGGCTCTTTTAGCCGAGGCCTTGACTATTATGTGCGGTCTCGGAGACTTATTCCTGTGACCTAGAATTTGAAAGGCCATCACAAGACCTAGGCATAGACAGATGGCTTGCTATTAATGTCGTGTGATCCCCGGTATGCTGTCAGTGGGTACGACAAATGTTGTCTCTTTGACAAGATTACTGATGGCACCACGCCGATTTAGAACAGAAAGTGGTCGATGTTGCCCTCTCACATTTTTCATTCTGGAGCCACAGAATGGTTGATGGGTGTCTTGCACCACTACGACAAAGTCCTAATTTATCGGGAATTTGAGATGTTGTAGCAACTGCTTTATATGATTATCCCTGCCATGTTGGGCTTCTTTAGGCATTTGTAGAGCGGTTCAATGCTCATTGGAATACCTTTGGGATAGCCGGAGGAGAAACCTCTATTGATCTATGGAGTTTTCACTGGATTTCTAGCTTACCCATATATGGTCTTCCCTACGAAGAGGTCACCCTCAATGATTTGCACTGCCATCGTAGTAATGGTTCAGGGCAATATATTCTCCTCTATAGCCTTCGATAGTTGACGAAGGTATGGCGGGATTTGGCCCGTACCGGAAGGAAGGACAATCAGATCACTTCTTCCAGTACTATGAGAGTGAGCCAGAATGCTTGCCTTCGCTTCTTCCACAATGGGCCATATTGCTTCTTTGGCAACTTTGCAACAGAGGGTGTCCCATTGGAGCAGTACCAATAGTTGGAGTCGAAAAAATGACGCCGTGGGTGATACTTGTATGCTCCATAAGATGAAGGGTGGAACCCCCGTCATTTACTGGATCGCACATATCTTGCTGTGTATATGGTATATTGGCTTGCCACCTTTTAATTCCACATGGCGAAGAAGAATCAATTAGGCTGAGATTGATATACCCCACCTACCTTCTGGCCGAGGGCTATAAACTTGCCATAGCCCCGGCTGCCCTGGCCAATATATTTCATAAACTGGGGTCCTTGACTTCACATCCCTGTCCACGGGACCGAAGGACATAGCTGGCCACTCATTACTTGAGTGCTTGGGCGGGTTTTCTACTGCCCAGTTTCTGCCAAAGTATTGATTTGCCTCGCCCAACGGCTCCATTGATTCTGTCATTCAGGAACCGGCTTTCTGGGGATTCATTAGAGCAGTTTATTAGCACTCGCTCTGCTTTATCTTTCCTTCTAGCAGGAGAGCGTGGCCTTCTACAATTTGACTGCATATCTCGGGGCTCCAGACCATACAACATCATGGATCCGAGCGGAGTAATATATCATTTACCCCATTGTGGTGGATCTGATCAGTCCCTGTACAAAGACTGTCTATCTTGCATTCGGCCAAGTGTACTAGTATTTTGGGGGGGGGGACTCTTATTTTACAGCCGTATTATCCCTCCCGTTTTGCTAGGAACTTTGGCTATGACCAATCAACTCCGCCGAATACAGACTTTCCACTGGAAGCCCACCTTTGTCGCAGTCACGACCTTCATTTGATTGCTGTTAGTTGGTAGAACTACTTCCATCGAGAGGAAACAGGTCCAGTTTGCATTCTTACTCCTGGAGCTATGGGGCAGATTGATATTTTCTATGCTCGATGGTGATTCCAGCATAGTAACGTTTTCCGGCAATCCCCCCATAAGCTGAGAGAGGCTGAAGAGTCTCGCCTCAAGAAAAGGAATGTGATGCCAATCTTTATTGATGACGTCTTTCTTCGTCGTCATTTCTTGAGCTTGGCAGATTCATATATAAAGTTTTATAATTCCAAGCAGACGAAGTCTACTCATCCTGTAGTTGTCAAATATTATTATCAAGAGGTGATGTTGTCATTGGAACCTGTGCAACTTTCTTCAGGGCAGGCTCCAGCCAATGATGACGACTCCTCAAATTATTGCTGGTGGAGCCATTTTTTATCTGATTGCGGCTATGTTCCGATGTCTCTTTGTTTGCAAAGCTGCCTCTAGAATGTGTCGGCAACAAAGCATGGGAGCATTGGGAAAGGCATCTAATCAATGCCATTGGCTATGCAGGGCCTTTGGAGTGCTTTCCCTTTATTGAAAATGCTTCCACACTACGAGATATTCGGGAAGTAGTAGAGATGGCAAGCAAGATTTGTAAAGTTGATTTTGATCAAATAGTGCTGGCACCTTCCTTTTCATCCAGGGCGACAGGTATTGATGATTTGAATTTCTTCCTTTTGCTTTTCTTCTTCTTCCCCTTTTTTTGCTTCTTTTTCACACATCTGCTTGGATTTTCAGCCATCCCTGCTCTGGAAGTTGCTGGTGACAGGAGTGACGATCCTCATTTGGATATTCCCTCCTCCTCCAGATGCAGGAGAGCTAATAAGAGTGGAATTACAGATTCCACCCCGTCTGGCGGTAATTTTCTTTTGTCTCTTTTCTTTTCTTCTCTCATCATTATCATTCATTTTCTTTTCATTCATTTCACTTCATCATCATTTTTTTCTTTCTTTTTTTCCCCCCTTTTTTTAGGCTCTTCCATTTCAAATAGTGGGGCAGATGAGGATGTTGTCGACTCGGCCGCTCCAGATGATTACAACCCTTTGTTTGGAGTTTCTCTCTATTTTCATGGTAGAGAATGCAAGACCTCTTCGCGGGTGGCTGGAGCTTGTTTTCCAAAGGCTGAAGACGACGGACCGCCGCCCTATAATTCTTTTTTCGGGACAACGGCGACAAAAGGTGATAATACCACCTTCACTTTTTCCGAATTGGGACTCCGTCAGAGCAATATCCTCCTGCTTCTATTGAGGCTTATGTCCCAATGCCAGTAGGGGAATTCCCTGTCGTGGGACCAGCCCTTGAAGGTAATTTCCTTGTTTAGCCAATGTATAACTCATTTGGCTTCCTTTTCCTTGTATTCATCGTACTGACTTTTTCTTTCTTGCCCAGGCGGCTCGGATTTCATTAATCAACTTTTCTCGGGCGGGATAACCAACCCATATTTTCTACCCGAGACCAGCTCTCCTTTCCCTTCCTGAGAAAACACTAGGAGCCCCTTCCCTGAGCCGCAGGCCTATTCTGCTTTTCAGGTGGGGGATACCACGGGCAATGATGAAGGTCTTCAGCCGGCAGAGTGTAATCCTGAGACATCCGCTTTTATTAATGGATGTAGGAAGCTTCAATCCATATCCGGCTGATCTCCCCTCCTCGTCTCAAGGATTTTATATGGAGCAGCCAAATTTCATTCAACCTTCCAACCCCAAATGGCAGATAGAGACTCTTCTCCAGGTGAGGAAGACTGGATTTGATCTCTCTCTTATTCTTTGAGACTTGAATTTCATTTGCTATTTCTTTGTTGATCACCTTTCCTTTGTTGCTTGTTGATGCTTTGAGCAGGTAACTTGTCGTCTTTTAATGACAGCGGATCTCCGTCGTTAGAGGTAGATGCCTTCCCCGAACATGGTGTGGAATGGCCAGCAGTCGTTCAGCCCACCTCACTCCCTCTAGGCAATAATTTTCTTGGGTCGCTCCTTGAAAGAGTAAGGGTTGTGGTGAGAGCGGAAGATCCCCATCAATTAAGGCTGTCAGGCATGCCCTGGAGCAGAACACCACCACCACCTCTTATACGGGCCTTTCCAGGGATTCCTGGATGGTTGCTGTTGAGGAGGTTTGCGACAAGGTGCGTCGCCTCCATGCTGCTGCGGCCTGAAATCCCTATGTTCAAAGGATCCAGACTTTGGAGAGCGATATATGCTCCTTGACCAGCGAAGCTGATGAATTTGACTCCCGTGCAAACGAAGAACAGAAGTGTCAGAAAACGTGGGAGTCTAAAATGGCTGCAGAAAGAGATAAAATCGTCAGGCTGCAGTGCGAGATTGATGAGTCGAGATCCTCTTTGGACCGGAAGGCCAAAGAGGCTAAAGATGCATCTCAGGAGAGAGTTGCTTTTGCTGGACAGGGAGCCAAGCTTCGCCAATCCGTTTCTTCCAAGGCTAAGGAAGCCGAACGGTTGAAGAGGAAGAAGCCTCGTTATCTGTGTTTTTCAGTGTAATATTTGTTTACTGGATTTGTTGTTTTGACTTTTATGTTTGACTTCTACATTGTAGTCACTATCCTCTGTATGTTTGTAATAGAGTGGCTTGTAGCTTTGTGAGTATAGAATGGAGGAGGATTCTGAAAAAAGTCACTCCTTTTTTTTTCTTTTCCTTTTTTTTCTTCCTCCTTTTTTCCTTTTTTTTCTAATTTTTTCTTCTATTTTTTTTTTCACATTACCAGCCTCAACGCCCTTTCGGGTTTTCACTGAAACTGGCCCCCTTTAGCTTTTTCCAACACGCCTTTTCGGATTTTCACGTTGAGGGGTTATCCATTTTTGCCTGAAGCGCCCTTCCGGGTTTTCACCTCAGCCAGATTTTTTGACCTTTTTACCCTTAAGAATACAACAGGCTGTACACTCAAGTCCATTGAAGTATCTCTATTTTTAACCCTTTTTCTTTTCTTTCTTTCCTTTTTTTTTTTTGCAACTTGACATTTGGGTATTTGGCTGCTTTTTGGGTAGTTGGAGGGATAAGGATTTGGTTTTGATGTAGCCGACCTTTGTGGTTCAGTGGCTTGAATTTGGATTCGGATTTGGGTTTGGTTTAGCCTACCTTTATGGTTTGCTGACTATAGTTGGAATTTGGATTTGAATTTGGATTTGGATTTAGTTTAGCCTACCTTTGTGGTTTTCTGGCTAGGATTTGTAATTTGGATTTGAGTCTGGATTTGGATTTGATTTGATTTGATGGTTTAGCGTACCTTTGTGATTTTCTGGCTTGGATTTGGAATTTGGATTTGAATTTGAATTTAGATTTGGTTTTGGCTTTGGTTTTGGATTTTGTTTTGGTTTAGCCTACCTTTGTGGTTTTCTGGCTAGGATTTGGAATTTGGATTTGAATTTGGTTTTGGTTTTGATTTTGGTTTTGGTTTAGCCTACCTTTGTGGTTTTCTAGCTAAGATTTAGAGTTTGGATTTGAATTTGGATTTGGATTTGGATTTGGTTTTGGTTTAGCCTACCTTTGTGGTTTTCTTACTAAGATGTGGAATTTTGATTTAAATCTGGATTTGATTTAGCCCACGTTGATGGTTTATGGCTATGATTTAAAATTTGAATTTGGTATAGCCTACCTTGATGGTTTGCTGGCTATGATCTGGGATTTGAATTTGGTTTAGCCTACCTTTATGGTTTACTGGCTATAATTGGAATTTGAATTTAGGTATAGCCTGCCTTGATGGCTTTCTGGAAAAGGGTTTGGAATTTGGATTTGATATAGCCTACCATTATGGTTTGTTGTCTAAAGTTTAAGCTCGATTTGAGTATAACCTACCTTTGTGGTTTTCCGGCTATGATTTGAAATTTGAATCAATGAAAAGTGAGAGGTGTAAGATAACTCCTCAACTTTCACTCATTCATTCACTTCTTGGCTTCGTACATGGAATGTCTTTGGCATCATGCTCTGATAGGGTTTGAGGGTTTGGAGATTTGGGTTGTATGATGGACAGATAGAGGTTTGATTTCTTTGTCCCCATCTATGGCAAACTTTGATCTTAGTACCAATCCTCGGAGAGTGTACCCTTCATTCTTTTCCAACTTTCTGCCTATTTGGATGGTTGGATTTTTGCTTTGATGATTGGCCAAAGAGTTCATGTTCTGGTGCATGATATAGCTTCAGATGTTTTCCATTGAGAGGAGGAAAGGGCACGATACCTTTATGGTCCACCAACCTGTATGCACCCCCTTCATATGCCAAGGTGACAATATATGGGCCAAGCCAAATGGGTTGCAATTTGCCACTTGACTTTCTTGTCATTACTTCTCTGCATTTGACCATGACAAGATCCCCCTGCTTAAATGCTCTAGGTCTTGCCAACTTGTCGAATGCACGAGCCATTCTGGCTTGATATGCTTAGAGGTATTTATATGCTTCAAGTTGCTTTCTTTCCAGATTGGAGAGCTCCTCGAGTCTTCTTTCTATTTGGTTTTGATCTTGACTTTGAAATTCAGTCTGTATTGCCACCAGATAGGAGGCCATTTCAATTTCGATGGGTATCATTGCCTCTGCTCCATAAACCAAGGAGAAAGGTAAGCACCCAGTAGGAGTTTTGTATCTGTTCGATAAGCCCACAGAGCTTCATGAACTTTTTCTCCTCATTCCCGCTTTCGACTACCGACTATTTTAGCGACCAGCTTGCAGAGGGTTTTATTGAAGGCTTCTGCCAACCCATTAGCTTGCGGATTGTGGACTGATGATGTCCTCCAATCAATATGAAATTTGGTTGCCAAGACATATATTGTTTTGTTTCAAAATGGTGTCCCATTATCATACATGATTCTGTGAGGGGTACCAAATCTGTATATTATGTTTTGCTTGACAAATCTGGCGACTGCTTCTCTCGTTACTTCCCACAATGGAATAGCTTCAGCCCATCGAGAAAAGTAATCTATAGTAGCCAATATGAATTTGTGACCTTGAGATGAGGGTGGGAATGGTCCCACAATATCCATTCCCCATTCTGCAAAAGGCCATGTTGGTGTTGTAGGATGTAGTGTATTTGGTGACTTTCTGGGCACAGGGCCGAAAGCTTGACATTGCTGACATGTACGAGCATATTGGATGCAATCTGCATACATGGTAGGCCAATAGAAGCCTTTTAATTTGATATTGATTTTCATCTTTTCACCCGCTTGGTGTGCACCACACAATCCCGAGTGAACTTTTCGCATGATGATTTTGGCTTTTTTGGGAGACAAGCATCTAAGGAGGACTGGTCCCTTCTTTTCATGGACCAATCTGTATAATTGATCTCCTATCAACTGATATGATGTAGCCCTGTGCAAAAGCTGAATTCTCTGGGCTCGATCAGAAGGTAGCCAACCTTTTTTTATTTTAATAATCAGCTCATGCCAATCTTCATATTGATTTGCTGCACTTTCTTCTGTGGTATATACTTCCTCAATTGTGAAATTGGACTCACTGTCGAGGACACTCAGCATGAGTCTTCTATGACGGACAATTATGTCCAATTCTCCTTCGGGAGGTAATAAAAGATACAAGCCCGACCAAATAAGCAATTTTGGCTCAATAAGGAATTCTGGCCCAATAAGGAAGCCTAATGGACCTTGCTTAAGACTTGAGAAAATTAAAATTGTGCCTTACACAATGTTCTTTAGGGCTGTCTTGCAATCCCTTCTCCCAGACCGCCTTGCAGTTCTTCTCAGAGCCTTGCTCTGTTTTCAAACTTCTGAAATCCTCCCCTTTGGCCTGGGGCGCCCTCTTGCTTTTATAGTGAGAGGAGGAGAGACCACCACCGGGAGGTTTGAGTACCTCCACCGGGAGGTTTGCGTATCTCCACCAGCAAGTTTAATTTGCCATTTTTTTCTCTTTAGCCCCTGGCTATTTTATCTTTCTTTCTTTTTCCCTTTTTCTTTCTTTCTTTTGCATTTTGAAGCTTAGGGCATCAAGAGAGAGAGAGGCCACGAGAGAGAGGCGGCTGGGAGGGAGGAGGCGCACGACCTCCTCCTCCTCTCTTCTTCTTTGCTTGGCCGGCAGCGAGCAGAGGCATCTGCGGCGGCATGCAGAGGAAGCGGTGATGGTGGTTGCACAGGGCGATGGCGGCGAGCAAGGGAGCAGCACACAATGGCAGCTATGGCGTCTTCGTCATATACGAAGTCCACTTCATCATGCACAGTTTGGTCGTGATCAGTCGAACCTAACTTCATCATATCTAAAGTCCAACTTCGTCATATACGAAGTCGAACTTCATCATATACGAAGTCTACTTCGTCATGCACGGTTTGGTCATGGTCAGTCGAAGCTAACTTCATTATATCCAAAGTCCAACTTCATTATATACGAAGTCCAACATCGTCATATACGAAGTCCACTTCGTCATGCACGGTTTGGTCATGGTCAGTCGAAACGAACTTCGTCATACACGAAGTCCAACTTCGTCATAATGAAGTCCACTTCGTCATGCACGGTTTGGTCATGGTCAGTCGAAGCTAACTTCGTCATATCCGAAGTCCAACTTCTTCATATACGAAGTCTACTTCGTCATGCACGGTTTGGTCATGGTCAGTCAAAGCTAACTTCGTCATATCCGAAGTTCAACTTCGTCATATACGAAGTCCACTTCGACTATCGACGTCGTATCTTGACCATTCGAAGCCGGCAGTCGAATAGATGTATCGATTGCCTTACACATCGATTGCTGACCAACATCGATTGGTCATTTAACATCGATTGTTGTTATATTTCTACCGATTGATGTTATGAACCTAGTTAAATATCGATTGATGTTATGCATATCGATTGTTGACTATTTATCTATTGTCATGTCAATTGGTGTGTCTTTAATCAAACCTCTTTACTAATATATATATTCTTATTTAGTTAAGATTTTAAAAATCTAAGTTGTTACAATTATTATTTCTTTTCCTATTATACAGACTGTGAAATTGATTATTAGTTGATGGAATATATACTTTACTTATTTTCATTGTAGTTATACTTGTTATTTGTGTATATGTCAATATGTTCCACTTGTGTTGGGTATATGTCCTATTATGATGTCTCTCTTTGTCTTGATGTGGGTTAGTATAATCGTACCAGAGTAGAGAGGGTCGTTACATATATATAATGGGCAAGAGATAGGGCGACAATGGACAGGTGTTGGGAGGCACAGGTTGACTAGGCGGGTGAGCTAGGCATGGCAGGCTAGGTGGGTTGTGAGAGATGGACAACGTGAGCTCGATAAAGGCAAGCTATTGGGCAACTCATGGCACATGGATGCAAGGATGCTAAGTCGGGTTATCTATGGGCATCAGCATGCATGTGGATGGAAGAGAGGCCGCCAAGGGTTGGGAAAGCCACCACATGCTAGGGCCTATCAATGGGATAGTCAACGCATGTAGGTGCAAGAGTTGCTAATGAGAGAATGATTGCATGCAGGGATTTGGAGGGAATTGGTGATGATGGACAACATAATTGTTGGGGATGACCCAAGTATATATGCGCGGGGCATGATAATGTGAATTTTTCATGAAGTCTCTTTGGCATGTACCTTGACAGAAATACCAATGGTTCCAAACCAAACCGACACCTCAAAAGTTTTCCTCATGTACCTAGAAGGTGATGAACAACAAAACTTCCAACCGTTGATGACTTACTTGCACAGGCTTTTCCAATATGTGTATTCTTTGCCAACAAGAGTTTGAGACCAGTGTCCGTTTCCGTTTCAGCTGCTCCTGTTCAAATTTTGTGTAGAAGAGAAGCATGTGAAGAGATCTTTAGAGGTTCCTAAGGAAACTTACAGATGTTTAGAGGTTCAAGAGGAAGTTCGTGTTCTTCATAGCTAGCTACACTAGTGTTCAAGATGGTCATCTGGAGGAAATTTGGAGAGAGAGAGAGAGAGAGAGAGAGAGAGAGATGTTATAGAACTTTTGAGAATCAAGTAGTACTACGATTTAATTCTTGAAAAAGTCTTTTTATAAACTTGATAAATTTTGATACTGATCTCCTTTCACTCAATGTACGATAGAGTGTTCAACCAATAATTCAATTCTTGATATACAATATTGCAAGTATTATTCAAATCTTGAATGATGTTGGGTGTTGCACGGAAAAGATTGAGATGAAGCATCTTCCTAGGGAAGAGAGACGCATTGTGTCAACATTTTTTTTTTACCGCAATTTTTTAAGGTCAAAAAATTAGTTCACATTGTGTGAACATGGCCCATGTTATATCTTTTTTTTTATTAATACAACACATCGTATTCTTAACTAATCAAAAAAGGAGAAAAGTAGAGAGAGGGAGGAGTAATAGCTACATAGCACCATGCCTTGCTTATCAGCAACCAATAAAGGATTTTTCCGCTCACACACTCCAATTTTTTGCAACTAACAGCAACGATAATTTTGCCCTAAAATGAAGTGAAAAACAACTTCCCATTAAATTTCTTATAAAAACATGGCCTAAGTTTTATCACATGATTCATCCATGGAGGCAATTGTATGTTAAGAAACTCTTTCTATCCACTACTCGTGTGGCTTCGCCCGTTACCCACCTCAGACACAATTAGAGTTGGCCGCACAGCCATCAATGCGCTGCGGAATCCACCTCCTTGTTCTTGAGGCGGGCGGGCCACGTAAGACGGACAACAAATCTTTATCTTATATGAGAAACAGTTTTGTAACACCATTTGATAACATCACCATTAAAACTGTGCCACATCAGCAACTGAAATAAAAAAGTTAAAAACACCTCATAAATGATGAGATTGTGGTGCACTTTGATTGGTGTGTTATTTTAATGTGTTACCAAATGGTGTTACTAAACCATTTTCCATCTTATATATGAGGAAGATAAATTGACAACTGAGCTTGACATGATTGACACCAGAAAGAAAATCGGATACACTGATACAAAGAAGAGATTGCTCTGTCGCACGTACATGAGAATGTCGACGCTTATAGAGACTAAGACCGGTAGTCTGTACGATGTACAGAAATAATAAAGCCGAAACAAGTTATGATGATTGTGCCTATTATGTGTGATATACAGGGGCACAATGAAGTGAAACTTATTTCAGCATCTCTACAATTATATACATTGAGGGAAGCACCATGTTGTACATACACCGTGAAACTCTTCCCTCTCTGGGAAGAACGGAAGAGTTTGACATGACAACAGACAAAAAGTGACGAATTGAAGACAACCCGTTTAAAAGAGAATATCACCACCATTGAGCTGAAACCGGCCCCACTTTGTGCCTCTTGCGTTCTACTAGCAAACCACCATCTAGGAGAGAAACAGAAGCATGAGCACAGCATCTTGCCGTGCTGATCTTCTTCAAGCCTGAGCTTGTAATTTTTCTTCTTTTTTTTACAAATGGCCAAAACTATGACATCTTAACGGGACAGATTATGCAATGATCACCTCATCATTTGGGTTCTCATCACCTATTAACACAAGCCCTTCAACATGAATGGGAATAAGACATCTTGTCCACTGACAACCAGTTGAAACGGCCCCTGTAGGTGGAACAATCATCAACACATTATCTTGAGATTGGAGAACCCCCAAAACACTTATGACGCTTGCCTCTTTAATAAACCTGCAATGAATAAGGTCGCCAAATGAATTCGCTGTTGTCTAAGACATAGGGCAAGTACGTAAATATGACAACTAATAAAGATGCAATCTCTAAACATGTTCCTCACATCTTCTTGCCTACCAATGATTATCTATATAAAAAAAGCATCATCTTAAGTTGTTGCCTAGCCGACATCTAATCACGACGATACCTACGCAACTATCATGTTTCATCATCGCTCTGATCAATTTTTCCAATTATTGTACTTTAACAAGCAAAAATGACAGAGATATGCAAAGAAATTAATGTTGACATAAGTAGGTGCCATAACTAGGCTATTGTCCTAAGACAAGGACAGCCCAATGCCATGAGGCCGCAACAACTTAGACTGGGAAGTCAAAATGCAGGCTTGACCCCATTTTTCTACCTTATCATTGCTCAAAACCTCCCCTTTCAATTAAACTAATCATATGGTGTGGAAATTTTTTATGTTGAATCCTTTTATTGGTTTATCACACTGATTAGATTAGTCAATTTTGAATGGAGCAAAAGAACCAGTCATCTGCCTTAGCACCACAAGATGCTCATGTTTTTTTATTTTCTCACAGTAAAACGGGTCCTAAGCACTCTATATTGTTCTGCCAAGACTAACTGAATCAGATGAAAAGGTCAACAGTGGACATTAAGCACACATAAGATCTATATTAGCTAAGAGCATGGGTTAATCGTGTAACAGGTGCAAGAAAAATTGAGATCATTGGATAACAACATCATGGCTTCTAGTTTCTAAAATCTCATGACAAGGTTTTACTAAAAAAAGGGGGGGTAGCCAGAAATAAAATGATAACTAGATAAGAAGATGTATCATTAACTTAACATCATTAGGAGAATAGACTTATTTTCTGAATACCAAGAGTAAAACCCCACTCGAGATAATAATTGAATTTCATTGTGTTCATATTGAACAAAAATTGTATGTCTTTCCTGGTTTTTTTTCTTGATTTCTTTCACCATTTTTAATGATTTTTTTTAATCTGGCCGATCCGGATCTGTCAGATTCCGGATCAGGATCGGGATCAGCGATCCGATCCTGAATTCCATGCTTGTTCCTTTCCATGCATGTCTCACTGCTCCTGCTTTCTCTCTTCAACTTCTTTATTCCACAGTAACAGCTTAATATATATACAAAAGTTCACAACTTTTCCACATACAGATGTGAATAAGATATCTTTGCAGTCCTAATGTTAATTAGAACGTGAATATAGAAGATATTGCTAACACAAGTAATACTAGGTCCTATCAACCCATTTACAACTACGAAACAAAAAGACAAATGCACAACATATATAATATATTTGAATGACATACCCATAAAATATCTCAAATGCACATGATTTAGTGCATGAACATGAGATGCATATCATGTTTATCCAGAAAACTTTAGAAACAAAGGGAGGATATATCACGGTCACATCCACACATCTCCCTACAGTCAAGTGGCAACCTCCCCTTTTGAGGCATTTTAGTGAGAACATGAATGTTGAACAATGAGCTAGTATACACAAAATAGAAAAATATTAACTTGAGTATTCTATTGCTTTTGAGGCATTTTACTAGAGAAAGGTCCTCTCAATGCTTTTAACACCCACACAAGCCAAAGTATGTTACAATGTTTTGAATTCAATACATGTACCTCTTTTTTTTAATAAAAGTAACTCACATGCTGCTTTAATGGTTGAACAACACAACCCTTGGAACATTCTATGTGCGAAAGAGCCAACATTAGAGTGACAAACCAGAACCCTCAGGAAGATCAGACTGTTACCTAAAAACAGTTTGATCCATTCAGCAAGGGAAGACTCCACTTGGAATTGCCAAGTCACTGAGGCCAATTTTCCTTTCTGCTCATCATCTCATAAGCAACTTGAGCAAAGGATTTCAACTGGTCAGCTGTTGTGTTAATACTGAACTACTTGTCACCATATCCACTAAGGAGTAAGAAAAGTGTGTATTCATTCATCATCATAGTTGTCAAGGTACTAAGGTGCCCCAAGGTGTTTTTGGGGTCCTTGGACACCTAAGTGCTTAGGTGCCTGCCTAGGCAGCATGGATCGTGGAATTGGCCGATCTGGGATCCCATATCGGATAGGCCTAGGGATCATGGATGGTAAAATCGGCCGACTCAGAGCGGAATTGACCTATGGCGACCCGATTTGGGAGGGGGAACAACCACCCACCCACAGTATAAGGTGGAATCGGGGTGGGTCGACCAGAATCGGGTGGAGTCGGGCCGACTCAGCCCGACTCTGAGCGGTCCCACCCTAATTCCATCTGGTTTAGGCCGATTCTCATAGCTTACCTTAACTACGTCTGATCCCCTCCACTTACCTTATTTACCAGAAATAGTTTCATTTACTTAAGAAATTACATGTAAATAAGGAAGTACCCCCCATTTGAATCAAATAAAAATATCAAAAAAATCATATCTCTTACAAATAAAAAGTCAACTCTCTCATCCAAGAAGAAAATCGCGATTTCAGTGGTTCTATCAAAATAGCGACTTTCTAATTTTCATAATTTGACATATCTAAAAATTTCATAATTCAAATAAACCCAATAGAATACTAAAAATTTAAAGTCCGGTAAAAAAAGTCAAACATACATATGACTTTTCCAAGGGAGCCACTCTCCTACTGACAGCACTTAGTCTGCTTGAGACATCTCAGGATTTAGTCAAACTTAAGTTATCAATCATCACCTAAACTCATGATATTTTTCACTTTCTAATTGAAAAGAAACTAGAAAGTGACAATTCTCATGAGTTTGAGTGATGATAGTTTACGTTTGACCAAATCCTGAGAGGCCTCAAGTAGACTAAGTACTGTCAGTAAGAGAGTGGCTCCCTAGGAGAAGTCATATGCATGTTTGACTTTTTTTACCGGACTTTAGATTTTTAGTATTCTATTGGGTTTATTTGAATTATGAAATTTTTATATGTCAAATTATGAAAGATTAGAAAGTCGTTATTTTGATGGAACCACCGAAATCGCAATTTTCTTCTTGGATGAGAGAGTTGACTTTTTATTAGTAAGAGATATGATTTTTCTGATATTTTTATTAGATTCAAATAGGGGGTACTTCTTTATTTACATGTAATATCTTAAGTAAATGAAACTACAAATATAACATTTACTTAAATGATGTTCAGGTAAATAAGGTATCATAATTATCGTTGCTCTGTATTGTAATATGAACATATGTGCAACTAGACTATAGATATACCCAAAATGTTCTATTATTATATATTTTAAAGAATTTTCCTGATTTTTCCGTAATTTTTTCTCATTTGTTTACAATTTTTTTTATCATTTTTTAACCTGACCGATCCTAGATCAGCTAGACTCCAATGGAGTCGGGCGGATCCTCCGATCCGACTTGACTTGGGTCGAGGTCGGCTGGGTCCGACCCAACACCCCGACCCGACTATGCCATCCATGTTAGGGATAGCCTATGATTGCATACATCAATTAGATATTGATCTATACAAGTACATAAACACTATAGACAAATATATGACATGATATATGTAATATATATCATATTTGACATATATATGTATATGATTACATATTGTATTACGTATATATATACAATATATATATATACACATTAACTATATATATAGATATATTATATTTATATTACTATATGATTGTATGTACATTCTTACGCGAAGGCTTAGAGTCCTTTTCGCTAGGTCCAAAAGCTATAACACACATATATATGTATAAAGTGTTCATTAAAGGGCCTAAATAAGGTCTATCCTTTTGCTTTGCAAATTAAAAAAATTTTCTAGAGGCTCTACCACCTAAAACCCTGACCCTTGTGACATATTCGCTTAGGTCAAACCACGTGAACTAATCGAGCAGGTCAATCTACGTGTGCGAACATACACATTGGAGAATTCATGGCCTCAAGCTACATATTCCAACACTATTCACAATCTAATGATTATGATATATCATCATCACAATCTTATTCCAATATTTGGGGCTACAAGAATCCTATTTCGTCAAAGATTTCTATCAAATGCTATATTCGTATTTAAACCCAAGAAGTCAATGTCCATAATAGCATCGCACCATCTCATTTTAGGCCTGCCCCGAGCTCATTTACTAAGATCCAATAAATTTGGTCACATCTTTTAACCGGCATCGAGCTAAGACGATAGTGCATGTGTCTAAATCACCTAAATCTATTTTCTCTCGTTTTATTATCAATTGAAGCTATCCCCAAGTCCACGCGAAAGCGCTCATTTCTAAGCTTATCTTTCTTACTTTTACCACACATATATCTTAACATCCACATCTCTATTACACACATTTTGTTAATAGGTTCCTTTCATACTACCCAACATTTGGTACCATATAACATAGCAGGCCTCACAACTTTTCTATAAAACTTCCCTTTAAGTTTCACAGGTATACGACGATCATAGAGGACTCCTGATGCACTTCTCTATTTTAACTAGCCTACCTTAATCCTGTGTGCAACATCGTCATAAATCTTCCCATTCTCTTGAATGAAAGATCCTAAGTGCTGAAAGCTACTACATTTAGGAATGTTTTGTCCATCAATTAGAACTATATCTACTTGTAACACCCTCTCATTACTGTAATTACAATGTCTAAACTTTGACTTGTTGCTCCTACTAATTTTAAAACCTTTAGACTCCAAAACACGCCTTTAATTTTCTAATTTAATATTTAAACCATCAATACTTTCATCAATTAAGACAATATCATCTACAAATAACATACACCAAGAGATATCATCATGTAATTGTTTTGTTACTTCATGATTATGAACAAAGAAATGCAGACTTAGTGTAGAACCTTGATGCAAACCTATAATGATTGAAAATTCATAAGTCCCTCTAGCAATAGTTCTCACAATAGTAGTAGCACAATCGTAAATATCATAAACCAAGTTCATATATCTTTGAGAAACTCACTTCTTTCTTATATCCACCAAATCAATTCTCTCGGTACTCAATTATATGCGTTTTCCAAATAAAAAAAAGTCATATATAAATTTTTCCTCATCTCTTTATACTTCTCCATTAAATGCCGTAATAAAAAATTAACTTTTATAGTAGATCTACTCGACATAGCATCAAATTGATTTTCTGATACAATAGTCATACATTGAATACGTTTCTCGATTACTCCGATAGTCATAACATCAAATTGATTTTTTGATACAATAGCCTTTCCCCGCCGCAGGC
Organism: Colocasia esculenta; assembly: GCA_014218235.1. Taxonomy (NCBI): domain Eukaryota; kingdom Viridiplantae; phylum Streptophyta; class Magnoliopsida; order Alismatales; family Araceae; genus Colocasia; species Colocasia esculenta. The sequence goes on along the minus strand of CM024760.1, from coordinate 160,073,395 downwards.
ACCCCCTCACGGGGGCCTTCCCAGTGCGCACCCCCCCCCCTACAGGGGGGTTTTAGCGCCAATGCCCCAAGGGGGCCGCGGGCACCCCCCCCCCCTTTTGGCCCCTCAAATCCCTATAAATAGGGGGGAAGGCCATGAAGATGAAGGATCCTTTTAGGGTTATCTGGACTCCTTTTGTTGGAAAGCTTATATGCGAAGGAGAGAAGAGGGAGGAAGGTACCTCTGGTTGTCTTCTCGTATGCTGTCCTATGCCCGTGCTCTGGTGACAAAGACCGTGGGTGAAAGGACAAGGTGCTGTAAGTCTATATATTGACCACGCTCTTTTGCAAATAAGTCCTTCCGTGTTTTCAAATAACACGTGTGGGAAGGCATGACGTTGTCTTTGTAAACGCTTAATGAAGGCACACACACTCCATTAAGGATATATATGCAAATGAGATAATACATATTTAAGGATGATTGTGGATGTCTAAAATACCGTTCATAACCTCTTAATTTCGGCAAGGTCTTTTAACAAACGTATCGTACCAAAGGTGTTCGAGTTTTCACTCGATGTAAATAAAACACCGACTTTGGTCGATGGGAAATGGTTCAGTACATGATCACTCTAATCGCCTGATAAAACGGACGCGTACGGAATATATATATATATATATATTCCTACAGTGGAGCATATGAATTTGTAACCTCGTGATGTTTAAATCCATGTTCACAAAGTTTAAAACTGATTTTTGGGGTTCAATACTGAGTTACTATCTGGAGAAAGAAAAAGAAAAAGAAATAGAAAAACAGGAGAGGACAAGAGGAGAAAAGAGAAGGGAAGAAAAGAACTCATAAATTGTTAAAGTCTATTGGATTGGATCTTCCAACTCAAAACCTTAAGTGGAGAGGGCTCCACTACTATGAGCACATCAATATTTGTCCCTTTCCAATTTTAGACTATTATTTTATGTCTCCTCGTGTGCAGGCTGATTTTAGGCTCTATCATGTATACCATGATAAACTTGGGGAGCATGGCCCTGATCATACTCTAGGTTTGATACCATGTTTAAGTTTATTTAATTGGTCCTTCCAACACAAAACCTTAATGTAATGATTGAAGAAAGCTCCTCTATATAAGCACATTAATGTTTTCTCCCCCTCCAATATGGAGTCATTCTCACATAAACGATGCCAAAAGTAATTAATTTATGTGTGGACTAAGATTTTAGGCTCTATCATGTAGACCAGGATAAACTTAGGGTGAATGGCCCCGACCATACTATAGGTTTGATACCATGTTTTGAGTTTATTTAATTGGCCCTTCTAACACAAAACCTTAATGTAATGATCGAAGAGGACTCCTCTATATAAGCACATTAATGTTCTGTCCCTCTCCAATACATGGAAGGCAGGATCGGGATCGGGATCGGGATCGACCCTGGTCGATCCGATCCTGGATCGGATCGGATCGAAGATCCTCTGGATCCCAGGGAAGTCTGGCCGATCCTGGATCGGCCAGACTATAAAATGTTTATTTTTTTGGAAAAAATGCAGAAAAATTCAGGAAAATTCAGGAAAAAACAGAAAAAATCTGAACTCCTGAAAGAACTAAGATTTGCATCAAAAATCAATTATACATGCATTCATAGTACATAAAACATGAAATTTAAGACATTGTACATGTAACTTACATTTGATAGAAGACTAATAATCTTTCCATCCACTTCCAGACATAGATGAGCCACCATCATTTGGGTTTTGGTAGCTATGACCAAAGAGGGAATTTGCTAAATCATGCATACCCATTTGAATCCCTCTTGGTGTAAATTGTTGACTTGAGCTTTCTCCAGATTGTGATGGAGCTGGACACCATATACCAAGCGGTTTGTATGTACTTGTTGCTTCACTAGGGCCACTAGGCTCTTGTTCTTGTGAAGGCCAAGGTCCCCATCCTCCTTGTACTCCATAAGGTGAGCTACTAATATCTGAGTACGGTAAAATGGGAGGCTGAAATGCAGGTATATGAGTAGACCCTGAACTATAGTTTGGCTCCCAAGGTGGCCACTCATAGGCTGCATGATGTTGTTGTCCTTCATATCCCCCTTGTCCATGCCCTTGTCCTTCTCCTCCGCCTCCCTGATGTTCTGTTTCTGGTACATAACTTTCAGTAAGCCCTACACCTGTGGCCCCAGTATATCCTGCTCCTGCATATCCCTGGCCAGCTCCTGTGGCCCCAGTGGCAGCCCCATCATCATCATCATCATCATCATCATTTGGATCTTGTGTGGTGTCATCACTACGAATTGGTTGCTGCACTTTCCTCTTTTTTTGCCTGGCATATGTTATTTTTTCTAACTCTAAGGCTTTTGAACTCTTCTCTTTTTGTGTTGCAGCTCTTCTTAATGCAGGCTGAGTGGGAGGCACTCTAGATGTCTCTGGCAAGATAGCTGAGTGTCGTGGCAAAGAGAAGAGAGGACCGAGGGTGAGAGGTTGGTCCTCACTTACCCTAAGCTCTGGATCTCCAGCCTCTACTCCATCCAATTCTCCTTCCGCCCATGAGCAATCACGAGGGTCAAATTCTGGAACATCCCTTTCCTGTCTTGTTTCCACCCATGCATTTAGTGGGTGTTCCTCATCAAATAACTCATCAACATCAATTTGAGATGATAATGCTTCCCTCTCTGCAAAACGTTGCTCCCAATGACTACCTGCAAAAGTCATTAGCCTTGCCTCGCTCTTCTTTTGTCTATCTTTAATGCATTTCAGCTTCAACCTCATATTGTAGTGGCAATAGACCAACTTCTCTAGCCTAGTTGCACTCAACCTGTTCCTCACTTTTGTGTGAATAAGTGAGAAAGTGCTCCAATTTCTCTCACACTGGCTAGATGAAGTGGTCTGACTGAGTACTCTAATAGCAATCCTTGCAAGTGGACTTCTTTGACCAGTCTTGTAGTCTAACATAACCCACCACTCACCTATAAAAAAAAACATACAATGAATTAGCACATAATACAAGTGATTTGTCATTTTGTTATGAAGTAAGCATGAGCTTAAGTCTGAAGGTTCTTACCCGGACCCATTCTGGTCACTGCTTCTTTAACATCATAATCTCTGTAGATGTCCAACTTCAGTTTAAATCTGTCCATCTACAGTATAATACAGTTGCTAAGTGTAACTCCAAAAGTATATTGAATACATGATGCTGGAATGAAGTTTTTAACTTGGCCGTACCTCTATCATAGCATCTATTCTTTCGTCCATGCTCCTAGATAATCTCCCGATGACATTGATTGTCCCCTGGAGCACCTCACCATCATTGTGAGGGGAATCACTATATTGATGCCTAGGGTTAAAGAAATACCCTATATGTACAAAACATGTGTAGTAAGTTAGAAATTCAACTCATGCTAATAAGAAATATGCACAATAAGATATAATACATTTACCTGCTGCATGTAAATCATGGTGGAGTGTTGACTCCCATCTTGCATCAATAATCTTCCACCATTTTTTATATGCTTGCGGATGCTTCTCTCTCAACCTTTCCTTGGCTTTATCCATAGCCTCATATAAGTAACCCATGTCATTCTTGTCCTCTCCATCAACCATCCTCAGCACCTGTACTAGAGGCTCTATTAGCTTCAAATAATAGTGGATTTTCTCCCAAAAACGATGGTCACTGACCAAGCAAGAAATCTCATGTGCCACATCTCTGGATTCCTCTCTCAATGTAGCCACATGTGCCAAGTACTCGGAACTGTGTATGAGAGTGCCCAACTCATGTCTAAACTGATGCAGACTCTCCAATGCAATAAATTGTGAGGCAAATCTTGTTGGGCCAGGACGAATTATGTCATGTCCATCTGTGCACTCTCTCATCATATGTAAGATTCTATTGTGTCCATAAATAAAAGTAGTAATCATTTGCGACTTGGACACCAAGTCATGCACATGTTTGTCTTTGCCAATATCCTCCATCATCAAGTCTAAGGAGTGGGCTGCACAAGGGACCCAATAAAGATGATGTCGTTTTGCCATCAATTTTCTTCCAGCTGCCTTGTAACTAGCTTCATTATCAGTGACAACTTGGACTACATGTTCCTCGCCAATTTCATCAATCATCTCATCCATGAGCCTAAACAAGTAATCTGCATTTTTTATTTGCCCACTTGCATCTATAGATTTCATGAACACTGTACCCTCACTGCAATATACAAGAAAGTTAATCATGGACCTTCTTGTTGTTCCCGTCCATCCATCACACATAAGAGTACAACCTCTTGCCATCCATATATCTTTGAATGACGCCACCCAATCCTTTATCTCAGTCAATTCCTCTTCAAGATATTTGCCATAAATCTCCTTTGGTGTAGGAGCTTTCAAACCTGGGCCTGCCTCACCAACTGAATCTATCATCGTTTGGAAATAAGGACTAGATGCTGTATGGGCTGGGACCCCTGCATGCAAAAACCATTTTACAATGTTTTTAACTGCATGTTTAGCGGAAGCAGCTGTGGCCTTTACCCCTTTCATTGCATGCTTTATGCTAGGCTGTTTTGATGAAGATTTCCTTCCCAAAATTGTGTCAACCCCACTAGTTGGTCCCGTTCCCCTCATTGAACCACCTCTCCTGATAGGTGGTGCCGGTGGTCGTGTGACACTAGCCCCTGATGATGATCCTTCTCTTGTACTATGGAACCTCCGCATGTCACTTTCCAACATGGCAGCACGCCGACTCTGCCGTAGTCCTTCTCGCCATTCTCTCTCATTAGGTGAGAGATCCTCATAATCTGTATCATCTGAGTCCTCAACATCAACAGTTCTTGTAGCTGCCTTACTTTTTCCCTTCCCAGAAATCTCTTCATGCAGTTCTTGTTGATGTTGAATACGTATGCCTCTTTGTTGTTGTCTTCCAGCCATGTAGTCTTTCATCTCATTCACTAACTCCCGTGGACAATGCTTGCATTTTAGTACATTTGTTCCAATGCCTGCAATGTGTTGTTTTAGGCGGTATACACCTCCATTCATTTCCTTACCACAGTGGTTACACCGCACTCTCTTAGAGGCAGCATCAATAAGGACACCGTGTTTCCATCCAATGTCTACTTGTGGTTGCTCTTCCTCGTGTCCCTCATCAGCCATACTTGCTAATCCTATAACAAATTAAGAATACAAACACATTCATGTGTAAGTATACAATTATAAACATAATTACATCTAATATTAACCCTAATTAGGGTGAAATTTAGAGATTTTCTCTAATTTCCCGAAATGAAATAGTTCCATTATCATAGAAAGGCATGATTAAGTCAATTAAGTGATTGGAACACTTAATTGATCTCTAATTGTGCTAATACAACATAAGCCCCAAATATCAAACCCTAATTAGTCAATTAGGGTGAAATTTGGAGATTTTGTCTAATTGACAAAATGTAAGGGAAGAATAAGAAGATATAAGAACATTAAACATGTGTACATGTGTTTTCATTTTTTTCAAAATTTATAACTGAATTTCGAAATTAAAAAATAAAATATACCTTAAGAAGAACAACTTCTTCCTTGCTTGAGTAAGATCTCTTGAGATCTACTCAAGAAGATCTCCTTTAGATGTGCTCCTTCTAACCTCTTTCAAACTTGAAAGAGAAGATGGGGTTTAGAAGAAAAAGTAAAAGAGGAAGGAGAAGAGGAAGAAGAAGAAGAAGAAGAAGAAGAGGAGGAGGAGGAGGCCGGCTGGGGAGGACGCCGGCGGCGGTGGAGGAGGCCGGCGGCGGCGGTGGAGGAGGCAGCCCGAGCTGGGGGGGAGGGGGAGCACCTTCCTTCCTTCCTAGGACACCAAAACCTGCATCTTTTGGTGTCCTCGGGTGGGAAGGGGCAGAAATAAGGGGATCGACCTCGGATCGATCGGGATCGACCCTTATCGGGTCGGATCGACGCCGGATCGATCGATTCGACCCGATAAGGGTCGATCCGGCGCCTTAAGTTCAAATTTGAACTGAACCCGGCCGGATCGACTGAATCGAGCCGGGATCGCTCGATCCCGGTTCGACTCGAGCGATCCAACTCAGATCCTACTGAGTTGGGTCGATCCAGCCGGAAATGTGGGGTTTTGGGGTTCTTCAAGGGGGAATCGACCCTTGGGGGGTCGATCCGATCCGGGATCGAGCGATTCTGGCTCGATCCCGACGATTCTTCCTTCCATGCTCCAATATGGGGCCATTCTCACATAAATAATGCCAAAAGCAAGGTTGGCCAGATCGGAATTGGGAATCGAATCGGAAATTTCCTGATTTGATCCAATTCACCCGTATCGGCCCCGAATCGGACCGATCCAACGGCGCCCTGCATTGTGCACGCCTACAAGCAAATAAGTTTTTTTTTTGGGCGCCGTTGGATGATGATCCAACGGCATCCACTGGGGTGCAGCGGGGCCGCACCGCCGCACCCCAACACTTCTCTTTATATACATATGTATATGTATATATATATATTTGTATTATGGTGTGTGTATATATATATATATATTATATAATATAAAAAGGGAATCGGGGCAAATCGGGCATATTAGGGATCAGATCTTCCCTGATATGCACCGATTCATGGGAATCAGCCTGACTCATCCCGATTCGGTAAAGCATGGCCAAAAGTAAGTAATTAATGTAATGTGGGCTATCAACCCACAACAGGCTAATGGCAATAAGTTATGGTAGACAAATGGTGCCTCTAGAGGCAGATGGTAGGACCACAGGATGGAATCCCAGACGCCAACTTCAGTGGCATCAGGCAAAGATAAGCCACGCACAATCAATGCCTGAATCAGAACTTGGTATCCACATCAGGGTTTGCCATGGCAGGGTAAATCGGTCCGATTCGGGCAAATCGGATCGAATCATGGGAATCCCAATTCTCCCGATTTGCATGAGAATCAGCCGTTCCCATCGATTTCCATCGAATCAGCCCGATTCTCCCGAATCGGAGTAGATCAGAAAAAAACCATTTCGCCCCGAATAACTGATGCTGCGAACCCTAATCCGCATGCACGACTGTGGGGTCCGAGGAGCCCCCACTACTACCACAGAATCTTTTTCCTTCCTGGATCCCAACTTGATATTCTGAGATCCTAAGGTAGGAACTATCACTGCTTTCTCTGGGTGATGTGGGTACTACCACTATCATCTAGGATATTTCTCTTAGAATGCATGCCAAAGGAGTCCCTTAAGTCAATATTGGCCGATCATTGTGCCAAATTAATGAAGCTGATACAGATTTTATGTGTGGAAAAAAGAAGCAAGTGGCAAAATTAGCACCTAATGGTTTCCAAGAGGCCGCATGACACTGCTCTGTAGACTTCTTTTAGCTGTATTTTGCAAATTCAGAAAGCACTTACATCATCAATACTAATCAACAGAAACTGTATAATTTACGCCTGCATGAACAACATCAATAATCCCTTTGAATATGTCCTAAATAACAACAATGGAATAATGTCCACAATTAGTGTCTAATGGAAGGAGGGCAATCATTGTGCTGAAATATTTAAAGAGAAAATTGAAATGGGAAAGACAACAGCCATTATCATCTTTCTGGTTTAACTCATAGACCAATTCTCAAAAGTGCATTAAATGAATGATACAGAAGAACCCTTCAAGAATTCAGTTTTATCCCATCAGTTGGGTTTAGTGTATGGAATAAAGGAAGGATAGGTAGAAAAAAGAATAACTGATATCAACTTACCCCTCTTCAATACGCATTATCTGATCATCATAAGAAAGATTATGGTCTGCTAGCCAGCTTAAAGATCCAGGTGAAAGTTCTTTGTTCTCCTTGGTTATGTCTACCTTAATTGTAGGTTTCACAAAAGGAATAACTTTTGATCCATTTCCTGCTCTTACCAGTGCTCTTGCACCTCGCTGGTTGTCAGATATGTAGAAATCCGCCACATGCCTCTGGCAGTGCAAAAAACAAAATGATATATTGCTCTTTCACATTAAGAAAAAATAAAAAGTGATGGAAACCATTGTTTAGTACTGCTAAGGCATCCAAAACAAAGAGAATATATAATCACCAGATTTTCTAATATGGAGCTTATGCCCAACACCATGTAGAGCATTTGCAGCTCAAAAGATATGGAGAGTGATGAACAAACTATGTATAAACAAGTAGAAAAGGAAAACACGATCTCACACTCATGATAGAACAGCATAAGAAAACTACATCATTGAAAGACGTAACAAGAACTCCCAAAGTGTCATGCACCTTAAGAAAAGCATGAAAAATAAAGCGTATGACAAAATGAACACTTTAAGCAGAAAATATTTCTTACTTTTAGTAAAGAGAAAGCAAAAAACACACCTTGGTTTTTATACTAAAGAAGCATGAAGAATGAATTACTTCTTCCTTCCAATGTCAGAAAAAAAGGATAGAATTTGCCTAGTGAATGTCCATTCATTGCTGAGAAACTCCATTACCACGTTGTAAGAATAGTCCTACATTACCTTTAAAAAAGGAATACTCCCACATTGGAAGGGACAAAAATATCAACATGCTTATAATAGTGGAGCCCTCTCCACCCTTCACCTTAATGTTTTGGCTTAGTAAGGTTCAATCCAATAAATTTTAACATGGAAACAGAGCCAACAGTATGATCTGGGTTGCACACCAAACTTTATGATTCACGTGATGGAGCCTAAAATCAGTCTGCATGTGAGGGGGCATGTAAGAATAGTCCCACATTAGAAGGGACAAAAACATCAATATGCTTATAATAGTGGAGCCCTCTTCACACATCACCTTGAAGTTTTGTGTTGGAAGACTCAACCCAATAAAACTTTTAACATTCATTATATATGAAACTTAAGCCATTGAAATTCTAAAAGCCTACTGACGTACACACTAACTTACTCAGTTATTCTATATGTTCTGCATAATTGCATGGATTTCGAGTATCAGCAGTCTGAGACATTGATGGCGCTTTCTCTGTATTGAGCTTGTAGTTCCTTTTTCTAAAACCAGAACAAGGACACATGCAGTAGCAGGGCCAAGCCGAGATTGCTGCTGCTTCTGTTCACTGGGAGAGTCAGTGAGGTAACAGCTTTTGATTACCATTTTTTTTGGGTTTGGGGGGTGGGGTGAGAAAATAAGAAGGGAGAGAGAGAGAGAGAAGGGCCAATTCAACACTTTTGCTGCTGCTGTTCACACACAAGCATGCACACTATAGGTGAGTATTAGGGATGGCTAACCCTACACAGTTGTGGGGTTAAGTATGCCACTGACATTAACCAATCCAGTTAAAAAATAATAAAAACATCAATTTAAGATTACTTAACAATGGAAATATAATTACTGAGGTTATTTTTCTATATAACTATTCATTTAACCAAATCTGTCATAATCCCACCCCATTTCCCTAGATGGGGAAAGGAAAATGGAGTAAGAGGAACCAAAGATGGGAGAAACTTGAGTGTGTCAGTGGCAACAGACCTGGGGAGACACCAGTTGTATGCAGTGTCGCTGGTCACTGGAAAGACCAGCATCCCCCCCCCTTCCCCCCGCCCCAACAAAAAATGTCAAATGTTGTTGGTATCTGATGGCTCATAGCTGCTGGTGTTATTGCATAATGTCAGTTGTTAGTAGCTTCTGCGGTATGGAACTTCTTGCAAATGAAAAAGGAGCCTTTAAATGCCCTCCTGTCCCCCAGAACCCATCCTAAATGTTAAGCACACCGAACCATCTGGATCCAATTCAAATAGTCACAGATTCAGCCAATTCACTAAGGCATCAGCCACTCCAAGTCCAATTCAGGGGATTTTTGGGATAATTTCATTTTTGGGATTAAAAAATTATTCTACAGTGACAAAATCAGATCTACCCTACTCGAAGCAGGATTTACTTATTGAAACTGGATGTAAACCATAGAAATGAAAAGGCAATAATTAAGAGGAATTCCAGAGTGATCATAAGATCAAGATCTCCCTACAATGTATTCATTAGTTAAAGCCTATTCCGAATAAGATGCATATTTCGAATAAGATTTTATGGCTTAACATAGATATTCAACATGACAAAAGAAAATGGACAAAAGCCTACCAGAATAGAACCATGTGATTGTTTTAATGAAAAAAGATGTTTTCATATATAACCCTGCTAAATCATTAATTTTAGGAAAAGCCATCCTACATCCTGTTATTCAAATAAATTATCCTGAGAAATCCTGTGGTAACCAGCTTTGACGGTGAAAATGGTCCCACAACCAGATGTTTATGGTGTGCCATCCTTGAACCAAAATGACAAAAATAACTGTGTCTTAACAACAATAACCATAGGTGCTGACATATTATTCTCAACTAAACTTTAATTATAAGTAAAATGGACATTAAAGAATATTCAAAGCATATTTGTCACTTCCGTCACGGCTGGCATCATGGCAAAGTTTCTCAAGACAATTTGTATCTGTAACAGAGAGAAAACCTACAAATGCAAATGCAGGATGAATTTTCATGTAATTATCAATTTAACCAACAACCCAATGATTGTGTAAGTCATAATGGGACACCTTGCTGTTCTCCTTCTCCTGTCCTGCTCTTAACCTCCAGCATTAGAATCTCCCTATATGTTGGTTGATACCACCACACCTCCTTCCCAACAGGTTTTACAGTAGTACTCTTTAAGGGAGGATGGCGACGACGGAAGCCCCTTGTTACTCAAGCCCCTTCGATTTGTGATGTGTTTGCAGGTCGGCCTCCCACTTCTGCTTCAGGTGAAACTCTACCTAACTTGAACCTTCTCATTGCTCTCCTTAAAGGATCTCGAACTTGCACTTGTCATCCTATTTCTCAATATGTATCCTATTCTCATCCTTTTCCTACTTATTGTTTTTTTTATCAACTGTTTCCTCTTATCATGTTTCTACTTCTTATTCTGAGGCTGTGAGAGACCCAAAGTGGGTGCAAGGTATGAATGAAGAATTGAGTGCTCTTCAAAATACTGGAACTTGGGACTTGGTGGATTTACCTCTAGGTCAGAGAGTGGTAGCTTCTAAATGGGTATACACTATAAAGTTCAATACAGATGGTTCCATTCAGCGATATGAGACTCGGTTGGTTACACATGGTTTTACTCAGACCTATGGCATTGATTATTCTAAACTTTTGCTCCTGTTGCTCATTTTAAATCTGTCTGCGCTGTTTTGGCCCTTGCTGTCCATTTTTCATGTTCTCTTTATCAATTGGATGTAAAGAATGCTTTATTTACAGAAGGTGGTCTACATGCAAGCCCCTCCCAGAGCTGATGTAAGGGGGAGAGTCTGTAAGCTCAGCAAGGCCCTTCATGGTCTTAAACAGTCGTCGAGACCTTGGTTTGAGAGATTCAAGAAAGGTATGCTAAACTTTGGCTACTCGCAAGGAAATTTTGATCATACTCTTTTCATCAAATGGCAAGATAAAAAGGTGGTTGTGTTGTTGGTAAATGTTGATGTTATGATAATTACTAGTGATCACATAGAGGAAATTGTCAATCTAAGGAGGAATTCTGCACAAGAATTTGACATTAAATCTGAGTGAACTTAAGTACTTTCTTGGTATTGAAGTTGCTCGTTCTAAAAAGGGAATATGTATCAGCCAAAGGAAGTATGCTCTTGATCTCTTGAAGGAAACGGGTAAGCTTAGGAAAACCCTTCCCTTCTTGAGATTAAGCCGGGACCGAGACATTCAACTTGGTTGTTTCTTCCATGTTGAACAATAGATATCTTCACTCAAATGTAACTTCAGTCAAACACAAGAAATCGAGTACACATGCCATCTATACACCGTCGATCACTAAAAGTCAATGTTCATTCTCCCCTTAACAGTCATAATGTAGAACGTAACTAAGGTGATTGCACAAGGACTCAGGTGGGGTTGGCTAAAATGGAAGCAAGGCTGCTGGGAGTGGCAACGACCACACAGGAGACTTTGCCAGGCCTTCGCAAGTGGCTACAAGGCTGTTATGAGTGGCGACGAACTGCACTGCACACTTCGCGGAAGACTTCGCAAGTGGCTGTTGCACTGCCCACAAATGGCAGTGTAGGTTGCTGTTGCACGGATTGGCAAGCAGACTTGATATAAGTGGCTGACAATCACTAGAGGCTCCAAGATTAGTAACAGGATGTAGGCACAAGCTGCCATTACCATATCCAACAAAAATCTGACTGATGTCCGGTCTTGTTACAATGAACACACAATGAACCACAGCCTCGAACATGCCCACGACCATGACCTTCAACTGCAAGAGTACAAGTACTACCAGACTCTCCAGTCTCACTAGATGTAGTCCCATTCAAGTTGAGTTTGATACTTGCTCGAAGGACACAGGAGTAAGCACTAGCCAGACTAGGAACCTGTGTCTACAAGCAAATTATCTCTAACATGCCCGAAACTATCATCCATTTCAGATAAAAATTTTGCAACAATAAACTCTTCCTTCTGCTTCTTTAATTGGGCGGCATCAACAATAGGCTAATACATCTTCAATTCACTCCATAGATCCTGAACTTCGATAAAATATTGAGAAATGGGTCTTCCTACTTATTTGAGGCTAAACAATCTTGAATTAATGTAATAAACATAAGTTATATTGTGCTCTGCAGAATATATTTTATTGAGAGTGTCCTATATAGTTTCTTTGAGACATGACATCAAAAATCTAAACAGATTAATGCATGTGATACCTACTCATAGGATGAAGATTATTGATCTCATTAGTCATTAATGTGTTGACACGAAGGTACATGTGCAAGTGCTTATTACATTAATGAGTTCACTGAACTTACCTTACCTAGAATCCCTTTAATAGTTATCATATTAGCTGTCGAGTAGGATATTCTATAGTTGCACTAGTATAGTTAGATCCTTGACTTGGGTCACCAAAGATGTATTACTTGAAGACTATTAGGCATTTGATTACTAACTTATGAACCCCAAATCTAAGGTTCTATACAGTTAGTTATTCGGACTCAAAATCTAGCGAAGGCAGTTGTGTAAACAACACAAAATCATTAACTCTCAATATGAAGATAGAGAGAGAATGCCCTATGGATGTGTACTCAGAACCCTTGGCTAGGGAATAAGAGTTCACCATAAAAAGGAGTTTTCTGGTGAACCTAATTTCAAGTACATGGTTTCATTAAGTCGGACATATTAGGGTTTGATAGTATAACCATACCTAACCCAGCTTGGGGAATTGCATGAATGAGGGTCTATAACTGTGCGGAATCTATGGACGGAAAGGTCTCAAAGTGGGTTGCTCATCCCAAATGTTATTTAGGATCACGAAGTGTTGCTTGGTATTTTTCATGATCAAAAAGTCTGTTAAATCCATTATGAGATAATGGACTATGTTAATTAAGTTAGGAAGGTGTTCTTAACTTAATGGGCTGAAAACCGAATAGACATTTAAGCCTAGAGGGTCACACATAGGGCTGCCAATGGGTCGGAGTCGGAGTCGGAAATGGCACTTTCCGCATCCATTTCCTATAAGAAAATCGAAAACGGGTCGGAAACGGAAAGTAATCGGAAACATTTGGTACGATCAAATGGTAGATGTATGTAGCATTAGGAGTAATGATAAAAAAGATGTCTTTGATAATAATAGGTATAATAAATGCTACGAGAGAGACAAGTTAATTAGATTCTATTTACAAATTAAGGAGAAGCTAAAAACTTCGTCTAAAATTTTTTAATATTAAGAAATAAGATTTTAAAAGTATATATTTTGTAAATAAAATAAAATTTATATCTTATCGGAAACGGAAACGGAATAACGGAAAATAATCGAAAACGGAAAAACGGATACGGAAAGGTCGGAAACGGGTCAGAAAGTCGGAAAGCGGATATCCATTGGCAGCCCTAGTCACACATAATAGAGTTCTGGTCAGATTAGGTAGGTGGGCTATGATAGACAGTTGTTAAGTGATTTAGGTCTTTGTGAAAAATGCCAGAATCTATAAATATAACATGATGGCCCATAACTTGGGCCAAACTCTAGGGCTACAGCCACCATCACCTCCCCCCCCCCTCTTTACCTGCCCCCCCCCCCCACTCTGTTACCTTCTACCTCTTGGTGAATGGTGGAGTTATGATCGGGGTGCCTCCTGAACACTACAAAGGAGATCTAATCTGTGACCAGGACTCATATGGATATGTCTAGAAGCCAGATGCTTGAACGGCTTGCTATCCTGACACTAGATTCTTGTCCATCTCCGATTGTTCAGGAGTTTCACAACCCTACAAAGGTCAAGAAACATTCTCCCTACGCAGATTTTTACGAAATTTTGTCTGATTTCAAACACTGGCAATGATGCGATTTTAAGGTATCTTGCTTTTGTTGCCGCACTGGCCAATACCTTACAATGTCCACCCTCACCGCGAGAGACGTTTGCAGGTGTCCACCCTCACCACAGGAGACGTCCCAACGCATCCACCTTCCCTGCAAAAGACGTCTGTAGTGTCATCCTCACAATCAAGTTTCTATTACAGTTCTGGCTCCCTCTAACTCCCTTTCTATGAGATCGCTAGCAAGGTGTAAGGACTTTGAGAGGAGCAAGACCACCTGGGAGCGGTGGGATTGTGCACAGGGGGTGGAAAGAGGGATCGTAGGGGTTGCTGACTGGCGTTGGAGGGGGCTGCAGTAGGTGGGGAGGGGGACCTCCCACCAACCAACCACCATCGTCCTATTTCTCTCTCTTTCTCTCACACACACACACAAACGAAGGGTATTTTCATCCTAAAAAACTTAACAGTTAGTTTGGACAGAATATTCTATAAAGTGATCCTTTTATTTATATCAACTATGGTTGGCGGTACCGCACCATACATGGGGCTGTAAACGAACCAATACGTTCGACGAGTAACTTGAAGCTCAGCTCGACTCGTTTATTAGGTTAACGAATGCTCGACTCGATTATGTTCGCGAGTAACTCGTTAAGATACTCGATAAAATACTCATAAAGATACTCGATAAACTACTCATTAATATACTTGAATTCATGCTTCGTTAACATAGTCGAATATAATAAGTATGAGAATATAAATATATTTATTTATTTTATGGAGTTATCATTGAAGTATAAAGTGTTTACGAGGACTTAAATGTACAAAACTAAATGCAAGGGGTATATACACAAATTAAGCAAATAAGATATATATGAAATTAAATTTTAATCAAATCATGAGAAAAAGGATATATACATAAAATTGAGTTTGTATTTGTTGCGGTTCCTAGGCACCCCGAGGGTCATCTTCTTTATCCCCGACACCCTGTGTAGGCGCACGGTCGATCCAGCACCGGCGCAACCAAGGGACATGGTTGTCGACCACCAGAGTCCCCGGCAACCACCGCAGACCGTCCACCAGAGCCGGACAGAGCTCTCGAAGGCAAAGGTAGCGGCCGCACAGTAGATTTGCAGTGGTCCTTCCAGGCGGTGCGGAAGCCCCCACGGCGGTGCAGAGTCACAGGCTTGCAACGGCCCTCGCCGGCGGTGCCATTCTTCGGCCGCCACCCCACCGATTGCACCCCCCCCCCCCACACACACACATACACACTCGCCACCCAAGCCCTATCCCACATTATGTATCCCATGGGCATTAGCCCCATATTGGATACAACAGTTTGTGGGGTGGGACTTGATCTTTATAAAATAGACTCCCTGATGGGGGACAGAACAGAGGGGAGGGAGGGAAGGAGGAAGAAGAGGGGGAGGCGGGAAGGAGGGGAGAGAACAGCGCAGGAGTGAGGGAGAGGGCCGCGGGGGAGGAAGAAGTAGTGCGGGGGGGGGGGGGGGGGGGGGGGGGGGGGGAGAAGCAGCAACGCAGGGGAGAGAGAGAGAGTGCCGACGGGAGAGAGAGAGAGAGAGAGAAGAGAGAGAGAGGGGAAAACGGCGGGGGCGTGCGTGCGCGCAGGAGAGGAAGGGAGGCGGCGAGGTGGGGGCTCGAGCAGGGAGCACCGCGCGCGGACGAGGGGGCCTGGCCGGGATGCTGCCTGTGCTGTGGGGGGGGTCGCAGGGAGGTTGCGGAGGCGGAGCAGACGTGGGCGAGCCGGCGTGGGGCTTTCGTGCGAGCGGGGCGTGGGTCCCGCCAGGCCGAGGACGAGAGGCTGGGGGGCGGTGTTCGCGTGGGCAGGACGGGTCTTCGCGGGCTTTCGCGCGAAGACTGGGCGTGGGGGTGGCCGCGCAATGCTTAGGTCGAGCGCGAGCTTCACGGGGAGGCGAGGCAGACGAACCGAAGTAGACGACGACCGGGGAGAAGGGCCGGACTGCATGGAAGGCAGGATCGGAATCGAGATCGGGATCGACCAGGCTCGATCCGATCGCAGGATCCGACGGATCCAAGGGAAGTCTGGCCGATCCTGGATCGGCCGGTCTATAAAATGGTTTTTTTTTTTGAAAAAAATTCAGGAAATTTCAGGAAAAAAACAGAAAAATTGAAAAAAAAAATCTGATAAATTGAAAGAACTAATATTTGCATCAAAAATCAATTATACATGCATTCATAGTACATGAAACATGAAATTTAAGACATTGTGAATCAATACTACTAGAATAACACAAGAAAAGCAAAAAATGTTAAATGTAACTTACATTTGATAGAAGACTAATAATCTTTCCATCCACTTCCAAACATAGATGAGTCACCATCATTTGGGTTTTGATAGCTATAACCAAAGAGGGAATTTGTATGCATGTTTTTTCATTTTTTTTCAAAATTTTAACTAAATTACGAAATTAAAAAAATATATATACCTTAAGAAGAAAAACTTCTCCCTTGCTTGAGTAAGATCTCTTGAGATCTACTCAAGAAGATCTCCCTTGGGCTTTGCCTTTGGATGTGCTCCTCTCTAACCTCTTTCCAACTTCAAAGGGAACAAAGTGGAAGAAGAAAAGGAGGACAAGAGGAAGAAGAAGAGGAGGAGGAGGAGGCCGGCGGGGGAGGAGGCTGCCGGCGGGGGAGGAGGCTGCCGGCGGTGGAGGAGCAGGCTGGCGGAGCTGGGGGGAAGGGGGAGCACCCTTGCGTGCTTCCCTGGATGAGAAAACAGGCAAAAGAGGGGGGGCTCGAGTGGGATCGCAGGGCTTAAGGGGGATCCGCCTGGGATCGACCCTTATCGCGCCGGATCGACCCTTATCGGGTCGGATCGAACAGGGATCCAGCGATTAAGCCCGATAAGGGGTCGATCCGGCGGGCAAAGTCCAAATTTGAACTTAAACCCGTCGGATCGACAGAATCGCGAATGGATCGATCGATCCATGTGCGACTCGCACGATCCAACTCGGATCCAGGCGAGTTGGGTCGATCCACCCTCAAAAGAGGGATTTGGGGGGGACTTCCGCCCGGAATCGAATCCCTGGGCGTCGATCCGATCCAGGATCGATCAATTCTTGGTCGATCCGAGCGATTCTGCCTTCCATGCCGAACCGTGGGTGCTCTGATACCAAGAAAGCAGCGCGGAATGGGGGGGGGGGGGGGTCTTCTCCCGCAGAGAGGGAGACAGAGACGAACAAGGTGAGGAAGAGATGATCGGGGAAGATAGAAGGGGGATCGAAGGTTGCTCTGAGACGAACAGAGTGTCCACTTCCGGCCCCGACTACAGCACGGCGAGAGCACATTGATCATATACTAGATGAGCAGATTGTGACAGCCAGGGACAGAGCTTTTCAGCGATACCTGATCCGTTGGAGAGGGCGGCCACCGACCGAGGACACCTGGGTTACCCGAGAGGAGTTGCAGCGGCTTGACCCAGACTTGTTGGAGAGATACCAGAGTGGACAGGACCCTCACTCGACAAGGTCGAGTTCCTCCCAACCGAGGGGAATTGGTGCGGACACCCGAGGACATGCTCGTTTTGACCCGTCGCGGGTTTACCGGCGACGTCGTGCGGAGCCGACGTCACTTTGGTTGGACGACGGCGTTCTACAGGACTTTTGAGGCCTTAGCACATTTTTATGGCAGGCCGAGATATTTTGTACGGCCCATTTAGGTGTCATTTAGAATTTTCCTATTTTTATGTTTTTTTTTTTTTGCTTTTATTGAATATTTTGAGGAAATGGGCATTTTGGTAAATTTGTGAGCCCATCCCCTCCTATATGTATCTAGCCGTCTCCCTACGGATGGGGGCATGAAAGATTTGAAAGAATGAAAGAAAAGACGTAGAAACGACGATGCAAGTTCCCACCTCCTCCCCTCCTTCCCGCCTCCCCTCTTCTTCCTCCTTCCTCCCTCCCCTCTGTTCTGTCCCCATCACTCCCCTTTATGTAGCCCTCTTGTCTTTCTCAGGCTTGGCTGCTTAGACTTGAGTTCGGGTACGAGAGCTCGTGTGTGAAAACGAGCGGAGTTCGAACTCTGAGAACCTATAAAATTTAATGATCAAATATTAAAATAAAGTTTTTTCAACTCGTTTAACTGAGTCGAGGTGAGTTTGTTTAAATGTTCAGTTTTGAGTTCGAAGTCGAATCGTTTGTGTAAACGAGTCGAGTTGAGTTTGAATATTTTAATAACGAATCAAGTTGAGCTACTCGGATCATTTACACTCGTTTGAGCTTGTTTACGTAAAAACGAGCCGAGTTCGAACATTAAAAATATTTAACGAGTCAAGTTCAAACATAGGTTGTGGATATTCAACAAGTATCGAGTCGAGTTCGAGCTCGGTAAAAATATTCGAGCCAAGCTCGAGTTGAGTGTTACTCGGCTCGGCTCAAATCGTTTGCAGCCATAACCATACAGGTGCAGTAAGCCAGTGTCAGACCGTGCCTGGGGATTTATAGTCGGGCACGGTTGGGGCGAGGCAGGGAGATGCAAAGAGAGGGAGATCACAGATTGAAGGGGCAAGGAGATCTAGAGAGAGTTATACCATCATGGTTGGCAGTATCCACCGAAACCGATACATTTTGGCCAAAAGGTAACCATTTCGGGTCTAGCCAATACTGAAACCCCTTGGCCCGAAACCGTCTCAAGTGAAGACAAAATCACTTGAACTCGCCCAATACGCCCAACACCACTGAAACCAAAACGGATCCCAGCCGAAACCATCCCAATTGAAGACAAAATCACTTGAACTCACCTGATACCGCCGAAACCGAAACCGATCCGTTTCAGTTTCGGACCCGGCTGAAACCGTGTCCAAAACCAATACTGCCAACCTTGCATACCACCATATCACTTTCCCTCTGCTCCCCTCCGCCTCCCCTGATGAGATGCCCAAAGAAGCGAGCGAGGCAATGTTGTGCTACCGGAGAGGGCTATGGCAGCTGCCGACGTGCTCTACAATGTTTGTGACACGTCCCCCCACCCCTGTGGAGAAGTCCTCGAGGCTCCAGTCCCTTGCTGACGCAGTCCGTTGCATCCTCGATAACGTCCCAGCAAGCCTGCCGTCCTCCTCATCCTCAATGACATCCCAGCAGGTCTCCCATCCTCCTCATCCCCAATGACGTCCCGTCAGGTCTGTGTCCTCCTCAGCACTTCCGCATGCTCCATCTCCGTCCTGTGACTTCTGCTGCATTCACATCATGGGTGGCAGACCGCTGAACGAGTGCGGTATGGTACAGTCCGTACCATACCACACCATGTCCGGTTCGGCACTGTTCGTTGATTCAGCGAACCTTGATGTCAAATAAATAGAGGAACTTATTTTGAACCCAAGAGGATATGAGGGAGTTATTAGGAATTACCAAGCTTATAGGGAGGTATTTGAACTAAGATTTGAGGGACTGATATGTAAAAAAAAAAAACCTTTTAAATTTACATCTTATGTTTAGTTGAGAGAGAGAGAGAGAGAGAGAGAGAGAGAGAGAGCATTTTCAGCTTCAAGATCTACTATAATACTATCTTGAAGGTCTCAATAGGAGCTTCCTGAGAGGTGGAAGAAACCCCTTAGGTAGTACAAAGGACTCATACCTCTGCATGTCTTAATCCCCAAGTTAAGCATTTATGTTGAGGGTTTGCAGGCTTTCCACTCCATCCTCTGTACTCCTGAAGTTCAGTAGAGACATATACGCACCTAGAGACCCCTTGATAGGATGTCTCAAGAGGGATGCTGCCACAGGTGACAACCTACATCAAAAGATTCATTATTTACAGAAGGAAGATGAAGATAAAACTTTGCTCAAAAGAGAAAAGCATGACTTTAATTCAATATAGAGTCAAATAAATGTATACTTTAAAAAAGTTCTAAAAAGGTATTTAATTGCACTTAGAAATGTAAATATGCTAGACCTACAAATATATTTGTTGTCTTGGTAAAACAATTAGCTTTGAATAGGTTGTAAGGCCTGCTGAGAAAAAAGTGCCGACAAAGTTATGATGTAGGATAACACTAAACAATTATCAAATTACATGTTAATATAGTTATAAATTAACAGGAATATCTGACTAGCACATTCACACTACACTTATGACGAATATCACTTGGATCTAATGAGGTCAAGGCTAGATTTGGGTTGCATCACTGTGGCCGCTGGCCAGGATGCTGTGGCATTGCTGCTCTGCCCTGTAAACCTGGGCCCTTTTTGCCGCCCCATCGCATTTTTGGGAAACTTTGAATATATGCTATGCACCTCCTACACAGGTATTCATGTTGTTGAAGCAATTTCATCTATGGTTTTTGTTTAGGTAGTGATAATATCAATTCAGAGTGATTCTACATCAGTTCGAGGTTGAGACTTTAATCCCCATAGGGATTGGACAGAGAAGTCAATAAGGTTTTTATGGACTTAGTCCCTATGTTGGATCAAGCATGCAGATATGTGCATTGGACCTCTCCCCACTGGCTTGACCAACATTAATTAAATTGATCAAAGGTTGAAAACCCTTGATTAACAGTCAATTAATAATCTCTCGCAAATCAAGATGACCACGAAATGATGTGCAAGGTTAAACATTGCTATCATGTAATAATATGAGAGATCAATTCTAAGTAAGCTGTAGGTGTATGGGATTAAACAAGGAACCTTAATGTGCTTACTCAGCATATGGGGGTGGGAGATATGAGCAGCATTTTATTGCTGGTTTCTTATGAGCTTTATGATCTTTCATTACATTAGAAAGGATTTTAATCTCCTGTGAATCCCTCAAGATTCTCTCCTGCTTGCTAAGATCAGAAATGTCCAAAATACCTAGTCAAAGATACACAAAATTCTGGCCAGTCAAGTGAATATCATGCGCTTGTATACCAACTGGTTTGTGGAATATTTAAACTCCCTCCTCATTACTTTCAGTTCATTCAAGCCTGAGGTTTTTGAAATCTATCCCTTTCCAACCCCACCCTGCACACTGCAATACTCACTGTTGAGCTGCCTACCATTAGGAATGAGACTCCTGACCAAGGACAGTCTGTCCAAGATCATTGATGACCTGCAAGCCAGACAGCAGGATCCCCCACCCCAATCTGTTCTCACTCTCACTGTCCTCTACAGATCATTTCCTTATGTGCATTGCATTGGTTTTATTTTTATTCTGCAGCTAAAAGAATAACACTATAAATTTTCAATGCACTAAGTGTAAATGCCTAATATAATTTTTGTTACCATCCTTGGTCTATCAAGATCTCTTTGATAACTCTTCTCCCCAACCCCCTCAAGAAAGAAACTGAGGTCTGATAAAACTTTTTCTAGATTCTAACCATTTGACTCATTTTTATATGTTTCTGTTTGTTAAGGAGCTTTAATCAGTTTAAACAAGATTTTTGAGTTCCATGTTACTTTGGATTGTATAATTTTCATTGGCATTTAGAGGTTTACAGCAATCAGCAACATCATGCATTAATGGCTTCATGTATTCAATGTTAGAATAGTTGTGTTTTTGGTGTATTTTTGTTGTTGTGTGCCTAGGGTATAACTTATGTGTACCTAGGTATGTAAACACCTGTCTTTTCACTCTAATGACAATCAACATCTTTTTCTGCCTAATCACATGGTATTAATTAGAGCCATGGATTAGGATCTCATTCATCACCGCCGTGCTACTCCATCCCTGATGCCTCTGGATGCTCCCAGCCTCCCACCACCGCTGCCAGCGACTCTCTCTCTCTCTCTCTCTCTCTCTCTCTCTCTCTCTCTCTCTCTCTCTCTCTCTCTCTCTCTCTCTCTCTCTATCTCTCCCCCCTACCACAGTCCACGTCAGCCTGGAGACAGAAAGCCCCTCATAGGGGTTGACATGGTCACGACTCACTATCATGTTGCTCCCACAATGCCTTTCGGTAATTCGGTGTGCGGCTGGCTTGTCTGGTGCCCCAGCCCCTCTCCGGTGCTGGACGAGAGATCTCTGCCACATCTACTGCCCTCCTCTCTCCCATGGCCTCTCCTCTTCCTCTCTCCAGTTCCAGCTACCTCTTCTCTTCAAACCTGATTGGCAAGAGCTTGAGTATGGGAGCCTCAGCCTCTTCTATTTGTGAGGTGATTGACGACCAGCACAGCCCTCGGCAGTAAGAGAGAGGGATCCTGTCTTCTAGTGGAGTTCATTGGCACTAGCTTGTCTTTTGGGATGGTCAGTGCATGAGGGCTTCTTGTATTTTTCCTATGAGCTGACCTGTTTGCTGCCGTGAGAACCTTGTTTGGCTTTGTTTTGGTGCAGCAGAGGCTTTGATAGTCTGTTTGGTTGTCGTCATGGCCGAATCCACAAAGTTCAAGAATTAAGGGGAAAATGATATCAAGCAAAGCACCCATCAGTGGTAAAACCGTACTAAGAGAATCCAAGATTATCATGATGTACAGGTGTACGTGCGATGAGCAACCAAGAGGGGAGAAATGAATTGGTTATCGCCTAATTTAAAAATCTTTTAAACAGAATAGATTAAACTCAATTAAGACAATCTATAAAATGATGTGCACAGTAGAATATGACAATAGAAACTGTGAAACCAACTGTCCTAGCGTGTATAGAACGGAGGTAGAAGATATGGATCAAACCATAAGACACGTAAGATTTATAGCGGTTCAGCAAACACACCCTTGTATGCGCCTACGTCCACTACCTCACACCCCGTGAGGATTTCCACTACTTGTTTCCAGGTACAAGCGTAAACCCCCACACACAGTTGTTTCCGAGGACAACACAAACCCCACCTCGTTTCCGGGGATGAGACAACCCAGTGTGTATGCGCGTACGCACTACACACCCACAACGTGCTCACAACCCGAGCACACACACACACAGTGATGTTCAGGGTTCTAAAAAGAACAAAAGAAAAATGTGAATAAAAGGACAACAATCTAAACAAGCAAGTATAGAATTCTCTGGTCACAGAAGGTTGGTCTTGTGGTCAGTCTTTGCCCGACGATGTCTCAGTGAAGAACTAGCCGATGTAGAACGCTTCAGAACGGAACCTTGCAAGTAGCAGCACCAAGACCACTCCTTTCTGATGAAGAACACCTTCTTAGAACTTCTGGAAGACTTCTGGACAATGGAGACTCGTTCTTTAAGCTTCTACAGGTTCAGAGCATTTGTTGGCTCTTCCTAGGGACGAACCTCTCTTGAACTCTAGGGCACGAGATGATCTTTTGAAGGCATGTGGTTCTCTTCCAAAACATGGGAACATGTAGTATTGATAACCCCAAAGAATTCCTCAAAGTTTGGAAAGAGTTGGATCTTCGTAAGACTCTGTTTGGGAAAGTCCATATGCAGAAACGTCGGAATCGGTCGACTGGAATCTTCGAATCAATCGTCCGATTTCTACCTTAACTTCAGCTGGCGCTTGGGTTGGCAAATCGAATGGCCAATCGGTTGTCCGATTCTGGAGAATCGGTCGTCCGATTTAATGACTATCCCAATGCCAATCTTCACTAACTTGGTCGGTCATCCGATTTTGCCAAATCGGTCGTCTGATCTTTTCTTCACCAATCGAAACCTTGGTCATCAATCGATTGGCCTTTTCACCATCAATCGATTGGTCCAAATCGGTCGACCAAAATCCCCAAATCGGTCGTCTGATTTCCTGATCTGTCGACACCTTCAGAGTATGTGTTGACACCTCTTGATAATCAATCGACCGATTTACTAAATTCGGTTGTCCGATTGTGTCAGTTCTGCAGTTCTTCTTCCAGTCTTGTCTTTTCTTTTTGTCCAAGTTTTGGGCTTTATAATGTCCACTTCAAGTGCGACTTGTGGACACTTTTATTGCACACTTAACACACAAATTAAACCCTTAAAATTAAGTGAACATAAATCAAATGCTTGGATCATCAACATGAATTACCAGTTGGTGTTTGTGATGTTATTAACATAGAAGTGAAATAGTGTTTTTATGATTATCAAAATCTACAGAGTAAAATATATCAGTGCCCGCATCCCCCAACCTGTTCATTTTGCCTTTGACAACTCATATGGAATCATGGCAATGACATTTAGGGTGAAAGGTCTTATCCAAAATATAGAGGGGATCCAATCTACATAGAAACATGACCAGCTCTTATTCCATCATGATGGATCATCCGAAACAAGCAACATGAAAAAGACATTGGCAATTGGGCATGCAAACACCCATTGTAGATAAACAAAATTCATAATGGTGACTCATAAGTCAACAATAAACAAGAACCATCTCCTGCCTTAGCTCCACGTATATTGTTAAAAGACATCCTGGAAATCTTCTTAGGCACAAGTTTGCTCTTGAGCTGTAGAAAGACAATTCTGAAGCTCGAATAACATTCCAACAAAAAGGAATAAACTTCATTCAATCCAAGAGTTCAGTGAGGTTCAATCCAGCCATAATTGTCAAGGCAATCGCCTAATGATTAAGAACATTTTGAAGGAGTAGGCACTGGGCCATATTGTCTGAGCTAAAAAGGCAGCCTATGCAATAGACACCTTATCCCCTAACCTAACCCACCCAATAACAAAATGGAAAAGTAAACCCCACACCTCTCCCCAGATGATCTCAACCTCTCTCTGTTCCTGACAAATGAGACCAATGGGTAATTGTGGTTCCTCCGAGGCCCAACTCTGTGTGTGTGTGTTTGTGTCTCTGCACCCTAGGTATTGCCTACGGGAGTGCTTAAGCACTTAAGTGCTAAGGGGACCCTTCAATGCATAGGATCACCTTGGCAACTATGAACCTGGCCCAACAATGTCTGGGATCACTTGGGCTGACAGGTCACACACTACAAGCCTACCTCAGACAGTCTCATGGACTGCGGAATCGGCCACCGATTCCAGGGGGCAGGCACCTTGATCTAAGAAATTCTAGTCAAATCGGCCAGAAAATGGACCTAATTGGTCCAGATTGGCCTAGATCGGCAATCCAAGGCCAATCCAGTCAATTTTGCCAAACAAAAAGATTTTTTCTTATATACATTAATTAATACAGGCATTAAACCATCATTTCACATATATAAATCAATACATATTACATATGTATATATATACACAAATTATTATCTAATATGATTGCACATATTAATTTACATATTTATGTGTGTAAGTACACAAACACATATAGACATATATATGACATGATATATGAATTATATATCATATTTGACATATATATATGATTACATAATCAAATATATATATATGTGTGTTATGTGTATGTATACATTCATTGTCAACACACACACACACACATTGACTATATATGTACATATTATAATTATATTTACATTAATATATGATTGTATGTACATTAACACATATATATGTATAAAGTGTTCATTAATATGATATACTATAAGGATAACATATATATTGTATACATATTTGAATGTGTAAATTTATATATATGATTACATATATCATAAATACATAAGTATTGTATACATAGATATAGTATATTATGTATAATATATGGTTGTATATAATGTATAAATTTATAAAGATATACACATTAATTATGCTTGTATATTAGTATACGTATATATGTATATGATATATATGAATATGTTAATTTACATGCATGATTACAAATATCATAAATATGTACCTAAATATTGAAGACATTTTTTCCTGATTTTTATATTTTCTCAAAAAATATTTTTTGATCTTGTTGATCTTGGATCGCCCAGACTTCTAGCAGATCAGCCAGATCGGATCGGGATCAGCCCAAGGCGATCCCTTGGCAGATCCAATTCTTTTTTTCCTTCAACAGTCAGACTTATGCATAGGCATAAAGACCGGCCCAATCGCACATAAGCCACATTTGAATAAATGGAATTGAAGGGATTTCATGTGTATTGTCATGGTTAATTATATATCTATATATATAAACTATATATATATATATATATATTCAAAAATATTGCCTCGAATGCCCTAGGCCTTCACCTAGGTGTTTGAGGCTAAGGCATCCCCTTACTCGCCTTAGGCCCTTAGGCATCTCTAGCCTCTCACTAGATAGGGTAGAACCATGCATGTCAGGAATCCCCAAAATCACAATAATTATGAACCCCAGGGAACAAAGATGTCTAGGATATTGAAAGGGTTAAAAGCAAAGAAGCATCCTTGCTCAAGAAAGGCTCATTCGAGGAGAACCCACCTTCGACAAGAACCTAGAATATACATCAAGAATCACAATTAAAGAAGGATGGATCGTGGATCAGGCTTGAATCTCCTCACCCAAAAACTGACCCAGTTCAGCGGGATTGGGCGATCCAAGCCTGATCCCTAACAGATCCATGGATCCTCCTTTTTTTCTTTTTTAATGTCCACTAACCACTTTCCCTTTCCCAATCAGGAACACCTCCACATGTGCTTTTTCCCTTTCCTGATCGAGGCTCCACCCCCCCCCCCCACTTCTTTTGCAGGTGCAAGCATAGAGCCAAAGAATGCCATATAGGATCTTGGTTTTATCTCAAGGGGGTCAGAGAGAAGAGATATTGGAGAGATCTTGGAAAAGCCTTGGGAGACTAGGAATGGCACTAAGCTTACATTTTGTAGTGAAAATAAGAAAGGCCAAGCATTTAGTCATCCAACATGAGAATTAACACAATAACAATAGAAGCAGTGTAAGAAGACTTCAGAAAAGGTTGCCTATCTAAGGCTTGTGGTGGATATATTAGCCATGGCCAGAGCCTCTCTGTTATGGTAAGCACTTAGTGGCGAACACATCAATATGAAGGTTGGGTGCTCAGTAACCGACCGCCATGGGAGAAAGTGTGGGAACAAGCATTGGAATGCTTTCTGGAAGAGCCACCCCAGCAAAATAGCCCTATTCATATGCATTTGATTAGGAAAGAGATGGGTTTCAAAACACTTAGGCTTGAATGAGCCAAAAGCTGTAGGGAGAGGTTTCTGAACATGTCACAAACCAACTAGGGCATGGTGGTTTCCATGTCACTCGCTTGAGACATTTCAGATATCAGAAAGTCAGAGAGAGAGAGAATCTCGATAGATCTCAAGATTCTTCAGAGATTACAAACCATGCCTAGAGCAGACCAGAGAAAGAGGAGGTGGCTACACTACACTGGCCTTGGAATTGAGCATCGGCGACAGTGATGGCATCCCTAACAGCAAAAGGGGAGGAGGAGACAGTGATGGCAATGCCGACCCTAAAGAAGAATGGGGGATCGGGATTGGATCGTTTTACACAAAATTGGATCAGCCAATCCAGGCTGATCTGATCTGATTTAGCATTCCTTGATCATATTGAATCTTCTACAAATTACCTCCTTCATTTACTTCTTTCCACACTTATCCCATAAAGTCCTTGAATGGTGAAGAATCTTCCTCCAAATTGAAATGGACTTAACCGAATAAGACAAGGCCTAATTAAATAAAGCACATGAGCAATCAGCGTAGTGTTGTGCCTATTTGTGTGTGAGTGAGCGAAAAAAAGATAGAGAGAGAAGAGTGGGGGTAGGTCCTCCCCTTGGGTGCTAAGGGCTTGGCTACAGACTGGGGAGCCTTCTCCTAAACACCCAACACTGTTGGTTGCAGAGGGGGGAGAGAGATGGAGTGGAGCATGTTGGAGGGAGGGTCCCTTTGCCTTCAGTGTTGTGGCACCCATATACAAACACACACACACACACACATAGAGAGAGAGAGAGAGAGAAAGAAAGAAAGAAAGAAAGAGAGATTTTATTTTTCAAATTTTAACGCATGTTAGAGGAATATTCACATAATGTTCTTCTTCTTGAATGGTTCATAACCAAAATGGGCCTAGGTCTAAGAAGAGTTAAGTTTCTTGGATTTACACACAAGTAGGTAAGTTACAAGGACTAAAAACTAGTAGCAAAAATCTACAACGAATAAAACTAAAAAACTCTAGAATATCAATCTGTGCTAGTATTAGAAGAAGCAAAAAAAGAATCCTTGACAAGGAGAAAGGAAAAAGGTGGGGACTTCTTACAAAGGGTCTCTAACTAATTATCCTTTATTCTCACCTGATGTTTACTTCCATGTTCATAAAAGATGTCTCAACTAATTACGCGGCTACTTTTGTTGCACAAAGCTTGATGTCTTTTTTCCCGTCTTTTAAGTCCTTTTTATCCTAGGAAAGTCAAGGTCCATTATTCTCCGGTTAATGAATATAAATATGAGGGTCAATAGATCATATGGATTCAAAGATGTTGATACACATGAATGACAAGATTTAATGAAAATAATAAAAAAAAGCAAATCAATAATTATATTATTGAATTTGCTGTAAGAGTCGCATAAAAGTAGGAGAAACAATGGTTGTAAAATCAAAGGTTCTTCCCCAAAAAATAAATAAAACAACCGACCAAGAGAACGTGGCTTTCAATTCGAAAAGGCTATTCGTACCGCACTAAGAAACCAAACGAGTTAAGGACCAAGAATGACTCACCCCGGTAACCTTGACGAATTCCCCAGTTTTGGCCTGGAGGAGATTGGTGTCCGGGAACCTCCTCAGGTAGGCCTCAAGATCTCGCCGCTTACGAGCCCTGTTCCACAGCACTAGCAAACCGACGGCCACCAGGAGTCCGGCCACGGCCGCCAGTATCACCACCGTTTTCACTACCACTAGCAAGAACACGCCCACCACCGCTCCCACGGCGAACACCACCACGCACGACCAGACCGCCACTTTCGGGACCCTGAACCCGTAACCGTCCTCTCTCCCCAGGACCGTCACCGCCGGCCCGTACCCGCCGACCTTTTTCCTGGATCTCGGCGTGTGGTCCCCTTGTTGGGATCCTTGGCTGCCGGACCTCCGATTAGGGCCTCCCGTGATGAGACCGGTGGCGGGCAGGTTGGACGCGAGGGGGCCCGACGAGGTCCTCTTGGGCAGTTGCGGGCCAGAGGAGGAGGAGGGCCGGGAGAGAGGACCCGAGTGCGAGGCGGATCGGCCAGAACCGCCGACGCCGCCACCAGCAGTGATGCAAGATTGGGGCTTGGCCGTGTCGACGACGGAGATGTCGAACATCTTGCCGAGCTCGCCGGACTTCTTGACGTCGCCGCCGGTGTAGGGCACGGCGCGGGATCCCACTGCGGGTGACCGCTCCTTAGGCTGCTCCGGCGGGCCCGACACCAACATCCCACTGCTAAGCTGGTGGTGGGTACGGCTGCGGCTCCCCATTCTTGTATACCGTCCAACAAGACGCTGTCCTACAGCCGGCGTCACCCACAACCAGTTGCAGCTGCTGCTGCTGCTGCTGCTGAGAAGAGAGGAGAAGGAGGAAAGGTGGGGGGGGGCAGGACGAAGGATTCCACAGTAGAATAGTGGGAACGAACTTTTTAAGGCGCGGGGAATTAGAGCATGCCGAGCATCAGAGAGGAAGCGAGAGGAGAAGGGGCATTTTATCTGTTCAGTTCCTCGTAATCTGTTTCAAATTTTAAAAGTTCGTTTGTACAAGATCCGTAAAAGAAAGAACAGGAGAGAGGGTGAAGGGAAGGGAAGGTGCCTTCTGCAGATGCGGAGAGAGAGAGAGAGAGAGGTGCAGTGGAGAAGAGAGAGATGTGCGAGCGAACGATGAAAGAAACAAGAATTCTGCACGCAGAGAGAGGGGTCGGCGCGGGGGAGACGGCCAGCTGGGTAGTCTTGTTGTTCTTACGCATGTAATTTGATTCAAATGTTGGAAGTCTGCTCTTTTTATTTTATTTTTTTTATTTATGGGAAGAGAGATAGGGGAGGAAGTGTCGGCGGCACAGTGTCGGAGTGCTTCGAGTGGGGACCGGGTGGTGCGCTGGAGTGGGGAACCGCTCCCGCACAACAACAACAACGACGCCTGGCTGCCCCCTTCACGGCTCGATCAAGTCATACACTTGTTGCCGTGCCATCACGTGAGCGGGGCGCTGTCTGGCAAGATCTGGACCGGAAGCCGTGGCGTCTCCACGAAGATAGGAATCCCCAAGCGCACAGTAGATCTGAACGCGATGGTGGCGGCAAGCCCCAGTGAACCCTTTTTGTTGCACCCGCCAGGCAAAAAAATAAAAGTAAAAAGAAAGGGCCAGCCCCGATTCTCCCATATACGCATCATTTTTTACCGTTAACGAAGGTGTTCAATTGGACCAGAACCTGCGTCCCACTTATATCTAAGTTCGGTTTAAATTTTTAAACCCATGCAAAAGTTCGAGGACTTCAAAAATTGTGGCAGCCCAGTCCAATATCACACTAGGTCTACAAGTTTGTCGGGTCGGTCCGCCTCATCACTATCTATGTTACTTCTTGCACCGGCAGTAGTTTTATTTGTGTTTGTTTCTTTTGCTTTCAAAGTATTACTGACTTTCTTTCTTGAGGTGCTTAATTTTTTCTAATCTCTCCATATTTATCTCATGAGTCATCAGTGATTCGATGAATTTTTCTAATGACATTGTGGAGAGGTTATTTACTTCCTCTATTATAGTGACTTTAGGAGTCCACTGATTGGGTAGAGACTGTAGGATTTTCCTTATCATGTCTCATGTGTTGTATATTTTTCCAACTCCTGCAAGACCATTAGTTATGGCAGTGAATCTACTGAACATATGTATGATAGTTTCACCTAAATGTATCTGGAACTTTTTATAATGAGTAATCAGGATGTTGATCCTAGTCTCCTTCACTTTGTCAGTTCCTTTGTATGTGAGCTTCAACTTATCCCACATCTCTTTAGCTAATTTGCATGTTGAGATCCAGTTAAACTTCTTCCTGGACATGGCATAACATAAAATACTTTTGGCTTTGATGTTCTGTGATAGCATTTTCTTGTCATTTTATGTCCAATTTTTCCTTGAGGAGAGCACTTTCAGATCTTCATCTTTTATGATGCTCCACAGTTGATAATCAAATCCTTGAAGTAAGAACTACATTCTTGTCTTCCAATAGTGGCGGTCATCTCCATCGAATAGAGGAGGCCTATTAACAAACTGACCCTCGGCGTATCCCTAAGCTGCCATAGATCTTTACTCTTAGATCGTGAGATCTTCAACTTCTACAAAAGACCTTGCTCCGATACCACTTGTTGCCCAGTTAGCAAGCTTAGAAGGGAGTTGAATAGGTTGCTAGAAATTTCTGGAGCTCAAAATGAAGACTTACGAGAAATCGAAATAGGAGCTCAATAGAAGACTTAACGAGAAATCGTTAGAAATAATAGTCACAGCAAAAATAAGAGACAATAATTTATCACACACAGGAGACAAGATTTATCATAGTTCAACATTGAGTTCCTTCTCAGTCCTATGTCCAATCCCCAAGAACAACTTAGGATTTCACTAACCAGGGTACAGTCTCCCTCAAGGACACTTACACACCTATCTCAACTGATCTTCTCTTCACAACCCAAAGAGGAACTACACCACCCAGCCTACATTGGTCTTCCCTTCTATCGAGAGAAAACACACTTGCAAACCTTACAAGTCTTCTCTTCACATAGGAAGAGGCACAATTCTGAAACATAGAAAGAGTTTGTAGAAGGTCCCTAGACCAAGCACAAGATAGTTAATCTGAGACAAAATCTGAGAAGACAAGATTTACAAGAAAATGCACTCAGACTCTATGTTGTTTGTCGAAGGAACGCAAGAGAGATATATCTTGAAGATTGGAAGCTTGAAAGATTTTTCTTGAGCCCTCTGTTGATCTTTTCACACAAATTTGAAAGGTCTTCACATAAAAGCTTCTTGTCTATGTTCCGCAGGCTTCATCTTTTAGAGACTCATGGAAGATATCCATTGAAAAATCTGTTGAGTCTTCTTCTTCTTTAGCATGTATGGTTCCAAGATGTTTACTGTGACAGCCCTCATAGTTCAGACCCGTTAACCCAATAACGTGCCTAATATGAGTTCGCCTCCCGCGATCGGGCCGAAGCCTCGATAGGGAGATCAAACTAGTAGTCCGTAGAAATATAAAAGAACCAGCTCAAATATATATAAGATTTGCCAATCTCACAATATGTGACGGCCCTCATTATACCGGTACGGTCATACCGACCCACGTCGATATAGCGAGTGCTGCCACAGTGGGACATTTACCCAACACTATCACATGATTGAGATATACACAAATATAGATACAGAGTCGCGGAAGTAAAGGACTAACAGTCATCACATTCCATCATCCACATTTATCATACATGATCCATATAGCAAAATAAAAGACTAAACTTTCATAATTGAGATTAAACCAAGCTACATTGTCCACAAAATTAAAGTTCTACATTTAATACATAGTTTGTCCACAATTACATAATGATAATCCTAATACAAGCTACAATTCACGTACTATGAAACAAAAAGGGCACAGTGTCAACTCCACCAGCTAATCTCCACGCTCGGAGTCGCTCTCCACTGTCACCTCCAAAGGTGTGTCACCAACTACACCTGTACGCCGAAGCAAGGAGTGAGTCTAAAAGACTCAGCAAGTAGCTCCATACACATCATTCATGCATACATCATAGTAGGGTTTACTATTTCTATTTGCAAGGCAACATATAGCATGCTTGAACATTTATGAGAGACAACCTATCATGGTATTTCTACAAAATCAAAACACATGGTACATGGTTTAAAATGTTTCAATTAACACTTCCTATCACATGCTTTCTACTCATTTAATCACATGAAGACTACACTTCCGATTTGACTATAACATGATAGCAATTTATATGGGATTAGAAATATCATAGCATGAATTAACGTATCATATTCTAACACATTTACTTCACATGGTTACACATTCCCATATTTCACATGGTTCATTTTTCAAGCATTTCACATGTACACATGTTCACATTCTAACATAAAGGGTTCACATGGTTTCTTATTTCACATTTGCATGTTCACATATACACAATTTACACATGTTCACATATACACATTTACACATGTTCACATATACACATTTCACAATTTATTTGCCGTGACACATAGTCCAAACCACCACTAGAAGGACACATCACATACACATAACACATAGCACATCACCTAGGCAATACAGTGATGACTCTTGGCACTGCGCAGACCGGGAGAACACGTCTCCACCCTAACCAGTGGTACTTGTCCACCTCCAGGATTTCATCCTAATGCCCTTAGGATATCTTAACACATTGAACCTTCTCATGGGGACTTTTCCATGATACGGTTCCACAGCCCTCTATGGAAGCAGTGTCACACACGGCACATTTTACACATTACACATTCCGATTAACACACGTTTCACATATGATTTTCACACTTTCTTGTTTATGCACATGGTTCAGTTCATCCCTATCATGATGCTACTAATAACAGAAATCAAGCATTTAGTAGCTCTCATGGATTAATTGGAACACACATCATTTAACCTTAATCATGGTACATGTATTCATACTCATTTTCACATGAAAATCTCATAATGTAGGCTACTGTTATCAAATTTTCCTGAAAATTTTACCACATGCTGTTTTCGGGTATAATAACACACATACAAATTTTCACATTTTTCTGAATTCACATGCATTTATAGAAATTAAAACACTCAGTTTCATGCCATTCTTAAACTAAGTCAACATAGAACATGACATGGAAATTCAGATTTGATCATGCACAGTCATGAACCACACATACATATTGGCACAGAAATTTTCCCGAATTTATTTTCCCAACACATGATTTACTAGAATTTTCACAAGGTCTACACATGCTTTCTATTTCTCATTGTAGAAATTATAAGAATTCACATGGAGATGGGAAAATTCCCAAATTTGCAGGGCATGGACTGATACATACAAACATGGTTCATAAAATTCTACAGCATTTGATTCCTCCGAAATCATGGGAACAAGATTAACCAAGCATAACCTCTTTCCTACACATGCTTTTCAATAATTCTAATAAATTATGCCATCTACAGAAAAATACAGGAAATTCCACACATATCACATTACCTATTTTACATAACATATAAAATTTACATTATATCCTCATGCGTAGAAATCCGGAAATTAAAGATATAAGGCAGAACAGTTCACTGTTCTGTCAAGAAGAACTAAACGGCATACTGTGGTCGTTTACAAGAGTTGGCGGCCACATCGTTGGCCGCTGACTCAAGATCTCAACGTCCATGGGGCTTGCCGTCAAGTTCGGACCTGTGTAAAAACACAGTCCGAGCTCTGAAAAATGGTGAATGTAGGGGATCCAGGACACGAGGAAAATCTGTAAAAATGGTAAAAGCCTCCTAGACACATACATGGACAATGTGGAAGGGGTACTTGCCTTTGGAAAAACTCCTAAAGGGATCAAATCAGTTGGAGAAGCTCTCCTTGGGCAGTCCCAAGAAGCCTCCAAGACGCCTCCACTCCGGCTTCTGTGATGCTCCCCTCTGAAATCCAGGGCCGGGGATGTGTAGCCGGTTATGTTGTCCTCCTCCTTGTCGAAGTAGATCCTCAGAAGAAGCCTTGGATCGTCGGATCAAAGCCCTCAAACTTCAGGTTTTCTCACAGGGGCTCTAGGGTTTTTCCCTCCTCTTCTCACCTCTTGCAAATGTGAAAGTGGGAAGTGGGGAGAGGCCAACTCGGGTTCAGGAAGTAGGGAAGGCTCTCACCCACTCACCATGCCTATCTGACAGTTTTGGAGCCGTTGGGGGACATCCCCCCAATGGCCACCATACCTTGTTTCAGAAGATAGCAGCTCTGCTGCGCATGCAGGCCAGAGAAGTCGACGTCCAGATCTCTGGACGCCGGAGCTAGGGTTGGCGTCCATGTTGGACGCTAACACCACCTCAACGGCCTGGGATTGACGCCAAAAGGCCTTCGGCCAGAACCCTAATTATGCAGAAAACCATGCATACCGACATATATACATGCAATGTACATATAGTATCGTATCCACACTACCATCATGCAATAAGCACATTATTTATGTTCAATATAAACACATGCACACGTATTTATGCTATTTTAAATATCCACGAAAAATACGTACATACATACTCAACACAACATACACACATAAATACGAAAAAAAAATACGACGGAATTTCGAGGGTCTTACACCCTCTCCCCCTTAAAGAAACTTCGTCCTCGAAGTTAGAACGACACTACTCAAACAAAAGGGGATACTTCTTCTTCATCGCATCCTCAAGCTCCCACGTAGCCTCCTCACGTGAGAAGTTCCGCCATAGAACTTTCACCGACGCGATACTCTTGTTCCGGAGATGCTGCACCTTCCGGTCAAGAATGGCTACCGGTTGCTCGACATACGAAAGATCTGGCTGGATCTCCACTGGCTCGTGGCTAATCACATGAGACGGATCTCGGACATACTTCCTGAGCATAGATACGTGGAATACCGGGTGAACGCTAGCCAAAGCTGGGGGTAAAGCTAGCTCGTACGCCACGTTGCCCAAACGTCTGAGAATCTCATATGGGCCAATGAACCTAGGGCTTAGCTTGCTATGCCTGCCAAATCTGACAACACCTCGAGTAGGCGATATCTTCAAGAAGACATGATCGCCAACCTCGAACTCTAAGTCCTTCCTCCTGTTGTCGGCATAACTCTTCTGCCTATCCTGTGCCGCAACAAGCCTCTTCCTGATAAGCTGGATCTTATCCGAAGTTTCCTGAACCAACTCCGGTCCGATCAACTGCCTATCACCAGTCTCCTCCCAACATAAAGGAGATCTGCAGGGCCTACCATACAACGCCTCGAATGGAGCCATTCCAATGCTAGCATGAAAGCTGTTGTTGTATGCGAACTCCACAAGAGGTAAATGACGCTCCCAATCATCCTTCCAATCCAGAACACACGCTCTCAACATGTCCTCGAGCGTCTGGATAGTCCTCTCGGACTGTCCATCGGTCTGGGGATGAAACGCCGAACTGAGCTTAAGCTCCGAACCTAACGCATCTTGAAGACCTTTCCACAATCTCGAAGTAAATCTCGGATCTCGATCCGAAATGATCGACTTCGGCACACCATGCAACCTAACGATACCACTAACATACAATCTAGCTAAGCTCTCTACCGACTGCTTCTTCTTCATAGGCAAGAAATGAGCAGTCTTCGAGAATCTATCTACAACTACCCAAATCGAGTCATTGCCCCTTCTAGATCGAGGCAAACCCGATACGAAATCCATAGTGACAGCTTCCCACTTCCATACGGGGATATCCATCCTTTGCATAAGGCCGGATGGTCGCTGCCGCTCGGCTTTCACCTGCTGACATACTAGACATCTAGACACATAATCCGCAACATCCTTCTTCATGCCGGACCACCAAAATGATCTCTTCAAATCCTGATACATCTTAGTGTTACCCGGATGAATAGAGAATCGCGATCTATGAGCCTCCGCTAACACATGCTCACGGACATCTACCACATCGGGGACACAAACACGGTGCTGAAATCTAATCACACCGTCCTCATCACGAGCAATGCCCGCCTTACCCACTAACTCTAACAATCTAGGATCGGCTTTCTGCTGCTCAATCACCTCATCCAAGACTGAGGATCTAAGGGATAGCTGAGCTACAAAAGCCTGACACAACGATGGCTCTAACTCGGTCATAGAGCACGCTGCATCCTCCAACATCTTCCAATCCTGCTGGAGCGAAGACCTCTTCCTACTAAGAGCATCCGCTACGACGTTCGCCTTTCCAGGATGATACTGAAGGTCGAAGTCATAGTCCTTCAAGAACTCAATCCATCTCCTCTGCCTCAGGTTTAATTCCTTTTGGGAGAAAAGATATCTCAAGCTCTTGTGGTCGGTAAACACCTCAAATCTGACACCATAAAGATAGTGCCTCCAGATCTTTAGTGCATGAACCACAGCTGCTAACTCCAATCATGGTCGGATAGTTCCTCTCATGCTCCTTCAACTGACGAGAAGCATAAGCTACAACCCGCTCACACTGCATGAGTACACAGCCTAAACCAATCTGAGATGCATCCGTATAAATGGCAAAGCCCTCTAGACCACTAGGCAATACCAATACCGGAGCAGAAGTAAGCTTAGCCTTCAATAGCTGAAAGCTATGCTCACACGCCTCAGACCACACGAACTTCTCACCTTTCCGAGTCAGCTTTGTCAAGGGGGCGGCGATGGATGAGAAACCCTCAATGAATCGCCGATAATAACCAGCTAACCCAATAAAGCTACGAATCTCCGAAGGGGTCCTGGGAACTTCCCAATCCATAACTGCCTGGACCTTCGCTGGATCAACTGCTACACCAGCGCCGGAGATAACATGCCCGAGAAAATGAACCTCGCGCAACCAAAAATCGCACTTGCTGAATTTTGCATACAGCTTGTGCTCACGGAGAACCTCTAAGACTAACCTCAAATGCTGACGGTGCGTGGCCTCATCCGGAGAATAGACCAACACATCGTCAATAAACACAACAACAAAGCTATCTAAATACGGACTAAACACCCGGTTCATGAGATCCATGAACGCTGCAGGGGCGTTGGTCAATCCGAAGGGAAGAACTAAGAACTCATAATGTCCATAACGGGTTCTAAACGCCGTCTTGGACACATCCTCACTCCTAATCCTCAACTGATGATAACCAGATCGCAAGTCAATCTTGGAAAAGACTGATGCCTCTCGCAACTGGTCAAACAGATCATCAATACGAGGTAAGGGATACCTGTTCTTCACAGTCACCTGGTTTAGCTTCCTATAATCGATGCACAACCGAAGTGACCCGTCTTTCTTCTTGACGAACAATACAGGTGCTCCCCAAGGGGAAACGCTAGGGCGAATAAATCCCTTATCAAGCAATTCTTGCAATTGCTTCCTCAACTCGGCTAATTCTGCAGGCGCCATCCGATATGGGGCCTTCGAGATAGGAGAGGTGCCTGGAAGCAACTCTATAGTGAACTCTATCTCCCTATCCGGTGGCAATCCAGACAAGTCATCGGGAAAGACATCTGGAAAGTCCTGCACCACATCAATCTCTGCAAGAGTCCGTGACGAACTAGCATCGGGTACTAGCATAACGCTGGCAAGAAATGCGTCACAGCCCTTGTTCACCATGCGCATCGCCTTCATGGCAGAGATAACTAACTTTCCCGCTAAGTTCTTTGGCAAGGGATGAGAGAACTCGTCCTCGCCAGGAATGCGGAAAACAATCTTCTTCTTACGACAATCTACTAGCGCATAATGCTCCTCTAGCCAATCCAGACCAAGAATGCAATCATAGTCCTTCATCTTTAGCAAGAAGAAACACCCATCTAGGAATCTATCCTCAATGCACACAGGTAACGACGGAATACACTTCCTAGTCGATACCGTACCCGCAGGGGTGTGCACAGACAAAGGAACCTCTAACTCCTCAGACTCTATGCCTGACTCTAGGGCTAACTGCCTAGCGAACCGCTCGGAAATGAACGAGTGAGTAGCACCCGTATCAAACAAAACCCGAGCGTGCACACCGAAAAGTAAGACTGTACCTTCGGTGACATGCTCCGCCTGCTCGGCGTCCTCACGAGCTAACGCAAACACTCGAGCCGGGGCTCGAGGCCTTCCTGGTCGCCTGTCGCTGGCGCGGCTGCCGCCACTGCTGGTACTGGCGCTCCTCGCTGAGCTCCCTGCTGAAGCCTAGGGCAGTCCTTGATTTGTGGTCGCTGCTCCCACACTTTAGGCATTTGCCCGCTATCATCCAACATTCCGTACCACCATGTGCCCTTCCGCAATGAGGGCACTCCTTCTTGTCACCAGAGGAACGTACAGAAGGTACCTGATAGTTGCTGGTTGTCGATGATTTCTGCGGTGTCTGGTACACCGTCTTCCTCTTGTCTTGCCTCTGGAAAGCTGCTGCCGGCCTCTTCTGCGAAGCCTTCTTCTCCTCCAAGTATTGCTCCATTTCGCCTTCCTGTCTGCAGGCTGCGCTGAGGGCCTCGTCCAGGGTACGATGATCAAACGCTACGAGCCTCGTCCGCAGTGATGGCTGCAAGCCCATCACAAACTTCTTCGCCTTCCTGCGCTCATCTGCCACAATATGGGGTGCATACTTAGACAGTTCTGCAAACCTGGCCTCATACTCAAGTACGGTCATGGAGCCCTGAGTCAAGGTGAGGAACTCCTGCTCCATCCTGTCCTGGATGTGCTCGGGGACGAACTTGGCCCGGAAGAGCCTCACGAACTCGTCCCAAGCGACATCAATCGCGCCGTCTTCAAACCGCGTACGTAGTAATGAAGCCCACCACACATCGGCTCTCTCCTGCAACATAACCTTCATAAGCACCGACTAAACAACTTCAACTTAACAGAAATAGGAAACACATAACTAACACATACCTGTAGCATGTAGGTGGCTAAGGTAACCTTGTCCTCATCCACACACCTGATGGCCCGGAAGATTTTCTCGATCTCCCTCATCCAACTCTCTGCTAGCAACGGATCGCTCTCCCCTTAAAAGAGGGTGGGGTCATCCTCTTGAACCGCTCCATGATGGAAGGTCCACCATGGTCCTGAGCTGGGGCCTGAGCCTGCTACATTATACAACAAACAATATATAATAAACACAATAGCATACAATTCAAATAGCAGACTACTTAGTTATTTTATTATTTTACCTGGGCCTCCAACTGGGCCTGAAGTGCTGCCTGAGTGTGTGCCTGAGTCTGCATGGCCTGCACCAGACCTTGCATGAACACTCCATAGTCCACAGGCGGCGGTGGGGGAAGCACAGGGCCTCGTGGTGCTGGGGCCTGTTGCTCCGCCTGACCATCACGTCTCTGCTCATCGTCGCGAGCTGGCGCACCTCCACGTCGTCCACGGGAAGCCATGGCTGTCATAAAATTTCAGCCACCATTAGAGTTAGGTTACTAAGTTTTCTAACCATTTCTTATCTATTTTCCATTCATTATTAGTCATTTCTACCCATGTGGACAATCTATAAGGATTGAGCATGCAATGAGGATGATGATTCATGTATATTTATGTAAGATCTCAATCGGTTTCTCTGATACCAATCTCTGTGACGGCCCTCATTATACCGGTACGGTCATACCGACCCACGTCGATATAGCGAGTGCTGCCACAGTGGGACATTTACCCAACACTATCACATGATTGAGATATACACAAATATAGATACAGAGTCGCGGAAGTAAAGGACTAACAGTCATCACATTCCATCATCCACATTTATCATACATGATCCATATAGCAAAATAAAAGACTAAACTTTCATAATTGAAATTAAACCAAGCTACATTGTCCACAAAATTAAAGTTCTACATTTAATACATAGTTTGTCCACAATTACATAATGATAATCCTAATACAAGCTACAATTCACGTACTATGAAACAAAAAGGGCACAGTGTCAACTCCACCAGCTAATCTCCACGCTCGGAGTCGCTCTCCACTGTCACCTCCAAAGGTGTGTCACCAACTACACCTGTACGCCGAAGCAAGGAGTGAGTCTAAAAGACTCAGCAAGTAGCTCCATACACATCATTCATGTATACATCATAGTAGGGTTTACTATTTCTATTTGCAAGGCAACATATAGCATGCTTGAACATTTATGAGAGACAACCTATCATGGTATTTCTACAAAATCAAAACACACGGTACATGGTTTAAAATGTTTCAATT
The DNA here is from genome assembly GCA_014218235.1 of Colocasia esculenta. Taxonomy (NCBI): domain Eukaryota; kingdom Viridiplantae; phylum Streptophyta; class Magnoliopsida; order Alismatales; family Araceae; genus Colocasia; species Colocasia esculenta. The sequence continues at coordinate 160,032,498 of CM024760.1, read as the reverse complement.
AACACTTCCTATCACATGCTTTCTACTCATTTAATCACATGAAGACTACACTTCCGATTTGACTATAACATGATAGCAATTTATATGGGATTAGAAATATCATAGCATGAATTAACGTATCATATTCTAACACATTTACTTCACATGGTTACACATTCCCATATTTCACATGGTTCATTTTTTTCAAGCATTTCACAAGTACACATGTTCACATTCTAACATAAAGGGTTCACATGGTTTCTTATTTCACATTTGCATGTTCACATATACACAATTTACACATGTTCACATATACACATTTCACATGTTCACATATACACATTTCACAACTTATTTGCCGTGACACATAGTCCAAACCACCACTAGAAGGACACATCACATACACATAACACATAGCACATCACCTAGGCAATACAGTGATGACTCTTGGCACTGCGCAGACCGGGAGAACACGTCTCCACCCTAACCAGTGGTACTTGTCCACCTCCAGGATTTCATCCTAATGCCCTTAGGATATCTTAACACATTGAACCTTCTCATGGGGACTTTTCCATGATACGGTTCCACAGCCCTCTATGGAAGCAGTGTCACACACGGCACATTTTACACATTACACATTCCGATTAACACACGTTTCACATGTGATTTTCACACTTTCTTGTTTATGCACATGGTTCAGTTCATCCCTATCATGATGCTACTAATAACAGAAATCAAGCATTTAGTAGCTCTCATGGATTAATTGGAACACACATCATTTAACCTTAATCATGGTACATGTATTCATACTCATTTTCACATGAAAATCTCATAATGTAGGCTACTGTTATCAAATTTTCCTGAAAATTTTACCACATGCTGTTTTCGGGTATAATAACACACATACAAATTTTCACATTTTTCTGAATTCACATGCATTTATAGAAATTAAAACACTCAGTTTCATGCCATTCTTAAACTAAGTCAACATAGAACATGACATGGAAATTCAGATTTGATCATGCACAGTCATGAACCACACATACATATTGGCACAGAAATTTTCCCGAATTTATTTTCCCAACACATGATTTACTAGAATTTTCACAAGGTCTACACATGCTTTCTATTTCTCATTGTAGAAATTATAAGAATTCACATGGAGATGGGAAAATTCCCAAATTTGCAGGGCATGGACTGATACATACAAACATGGTTCATAAAATTCTACAGCATTTGATTCCTCCGAAATCATGGGAACAAGATTAACCAAGCATAACCTCTTTCCTACACATGCTTTTCAATAATTCTAATAAATTATGCCATCTACAGAAAAATACAGGAAATTCCACACATATCACATTACCTATTTTACATAACATATAAAATTTACATTATATCCTCATGCGTAGAAATCCGGAAATTAAAGATATAAGGCAGAACAGTTCACTGTTCTGTCAAGAAGAACTAAACGGCATACTGTGGTCGTTTACAAGAGTTGGCGGCCACATCGTTGGCCGCTGACTCAAGATCTCAACGTCCATGGGGCTTGCCGTCAAGTTCGGACCTGTGTAAAAACACAGTCCGAGCTCTGAAAAATGGTGAATGTAGGGGATCCAGGACACGAGGAAAATCTGTAAAAATGGTAAAAGCCTCCTAGACACATACATGGACAATGTGGAAGGGGTACTTGCCTTTGGAAAAACTCCTAAAGGGATCAAATCAGTTGGAGAAGCTCTCCTTGGGCAGTCCCAAGAAGCCTCCAAGACGCCTCCACTCCGGCTTCTGTGATGCTCCCCTCTGAAATCCAGGGCCGGGGATGTGTAGCCGGTTATGTTGTCCTCCTCCTTGTCGAAGTAGATCCTCAGAAGAAGCCTTGGATCGTCGGATCAAAGCCCTCAAACTTCAGGTTTTCTCACAGGGGCTCTAGGGTTTTTCCCTCCTCTTCTCACCTCTTGCAAATGTGAAAGTGGGAAGTGGGGAGAGGCCAACTCGGGTTCAGGAAGTAGGGAAGGCTCTCACCCACTCACCATGCCTATCTGACAGTTTTGGAGCCGTTGGGGGACATCCCCCCAATGGCCACCATACCTTGTTTCAGAAGATAGCAGCTCTGCTGCGCATGCAGGCCAGAGAAGTCGACGTCCAGATCTCTGGACGCCGGAGTAGGGTTGGCGTCCATGTTGGACGCTAACACCACCTCAACGGCCTGGGGTTGACGCCAATAAGGCCTTCGGCCAGAACCCTAATTATGCAGAAAACCATGCATACCGGACATATATACATGCAATGTACATATAGTATCGTATCCACACTACCATCATGCAATAAGCACATTATTTATGTTCAATATAAACACATGCACACGTATTTATGCTATTTTAAATATCCACGAAAAATACGTACATACATACTCAACACAACATACGACACATAAATACGAAATCATACTCGGAATTTCGAGGGTCTTACACAATATTTATTAGAAATGTACATAGCCATAGCACAACTGTAACCAAAACTACAACAACAACCTGCGGCATACCCCGAGGTGTATAACAGAAAAGTAAATTACACTGCCGGTAGTGCAGACCCTTTGCTACGGTGCGGCTCAGAACTAGACGACGGGTGTGAGGTCTCCTGCTCTCCCTCACCTGAAAGAGTAGGGGGGTAAGCCTCTCGAGTCACTGGCTCAGTAGGGAAACTCCCTAGAAACCGAGCAAACCAACACAAATAGTAAAGCAGGAGATTACACTAACTATTCGTAAAACTATGTAGCAGGATATAAAGCTGTGAATATCACTTACCACTTGCCGCTTAACAGAAATCAATAATAATAAATAAACGGCAAACCCAAACACGTGTACGAACTACAGTAGGAAAACGCCTCACTCGGGCCACGTGGATTGGCTCGCGACACCAGCTACTGACCCGGACAAACAACACAGGACTACCTCTCAATCTCGCAGCCACGGACGGAAGGTCCAGTTGCCGCTCCACTAAACCAGTACAAAGAACTGTGGAGTTCAACTAAACCACCACAACCTACAGGTCACACACCTCGCAGGCCCATGCCTGGCACCTTTAGGGACTCTGGCCCGAGCTCCTAAAGTGAGGCACTGGAAAACAGGACTAGCTGGGGCCCAGTACGTCTACTGGTATCCGTCTCCCCCAACTACGAGCGTGCTACAAGCGACAACACATCAAACTCTCTCTAGTCGTTGTCCCACTGCTGTCTTTCCCTCAGCCGGATGTACTACTCAACATAGGAGTGAGGGTGTCCAGGAAGACGACAAAACCTCAACGGTACTCAGTACCGGGACAATCCCCGAGCACACACGTGCCTGGCTCACACAAAACTTGGGGCTCCCAACTGAAGAGGTATCCACGGTAGGCGTCAAACTACACGCCACGTACACAGAAACCACGTACACAACGCATAAGCCACGTGAAACCTCCACGTAAACCACGTGAACACCACGCCAACCACACACACCACACGCTCCCCGAGCGTTGTGAGTGCCAATGCACCTCTTACCATTACCACACAATGCATATACGATAATCCGATAATATCACACTAACAATCCCATGCATAGAACAAGACTCGGTTGTGATCGTGATGGGTCTAGTGTCGCCTTCATAACGCGATTGCCCGATATGTCGCTTTAGAAAACTAGAACGCGACGTATCGTACGGTCGCGACACTGTCGCGACGCCTAGGTTTGTCGCCTTCACAGGCACAAACCCTAATCCGGAAACCTTTATCCGGATCACCCCCAAAAGCCCTATAATCTATGGTTTTTATTTCATTTACATGCTTTAATGTGTTCCTACACATGCCATCTACTGTTTAAAGAGCTAGAAACACATCATTCACAACACACGAGTAATCCACGGATTCAAACACGGGAAATCTCCCTACCTTCACAAAGCAGGCGAAGTACGGAGTCCACACGACGTTTCCCCCGCTCCACACAACGTCCTCGCGGCGAGAACACGCCACACCAAGTCCTAAGAAGTTGAATCGCCCAAAAATCCTCCAGCATAACCCTCTGGCCGAGCAGAGCTCATGTGAGCTCTGTTCTGCTGGGGTTCTATAAAAACTCTTCATAGTTAATAATGCGACGCCACACTGTGTCGCGACCTTAACGCGACGCACCAACCCATCGCCTTCAATAAGCCGACGTCAGCAAGCTCGCCCTATGCGCAACACGTGGCGCGCATGCAGACGAAGACTAAAAACGGCGGTTTCATGAACGCGACGCCCTAGGATGTCGCGTTCAAAACGCGACGCCCTTCACTGTCGCGTTACAGACAGTGAATCAGTGAGCTCTTTGGGCCCAAACCTCTAGCCCACAGAGCCTCACCACCTGCGAAAAACACCTGCTACACACGTCATTGGCCACACACTGGCCTCCATACACACAGGAAGACGATCCGAACGACCGGAACGTCACATTACTATCACCTAAAAGGAAATTTCGTCCTCGAAATTTAAAACAAAAATTGAACATTGAAAACTTTTTAATTCAATCTATATAACACTATCACCTAAAAGAATTAAAACTTACTCAAACAAGTATGGATACGCTTTCATCATTTCTTCTGCTAATTGCCATGTGTCTTCTCCACCTTGTCTATTTTCCCATATGACTTTCACTAATTCAATCTCTTTATTCCTGAGATTCTGAGTTCTGTGGGCTGTAATCTGCACTGGATATTCCGGCATTGTCATGTCGGGCTTTAAATCATCTCTTTGATAACTGACAACTTGGGTTGGATCTCTGACATATTTTCTCAACATTGAGACATGAAACACATCATGTGCATCAGTGAAGTCTGCTGGCAAATCTAACTTGTAAGCTGCTTCACCCATTCTTTCTTTTATCTGGAATGGTCCGACATATCTTGGGCTCAACTTGTCTTTCTTACTGAACCTCAGTACACCTTTAGTAGGAGAAATTTTTTAGAAATACATAGTCACCAACTTCAAATTGCAAAGGTCTACGTCTGACGTCTGCATAGCTTTTCTGACGGCTCTGGGCTGTTTTCAATTTTTCTTGAATAAATTTTACTGTCTCTGCACATTGTCGAACTAACTCTGGACCCAAAACTTGTCTTTCCCCTACTTCATGCCAGTTTAGTGGTGATCTACATGGTCTACCATATAAGGCTTCATATGGTGCCATCTCAATACTTGCATGGTAACTGTTATTATAAGCAAACTCAACCAATCCCAAGTGGTGTTCCCAAATACCTCCCCACACCAAACAGCAAGCTCTTAGCATATCCTCAAGTGTCTGGATTGTCCTCTCTGTCTGCCCATCTGTCTGCAGATGATATGCTGAACTGTACCTTAACTCTGTACCGACAGCTCTCTGCAAACTCCTCCAAAAACCTGAAGTAAAACGAGGATCTCGATCTGAAACAATGGTGATTGGAATACCATGTAAAGGTACAATTCTTTCTACATACAACTTGGCTAATCTGTCCACTGACCATGTCATACTGACCGGTAACAACCTATAAACCTTAGTTAATCTGTCTACAAAAACCCAAATTGCATTGTGACCTGATGATCTGGGCAAACCAACAATAAAATCCATTGCTATATCATCCCACTTCCATTGTGGAATGGGTAGCGGCTGCAACAATCCTCCTGGTTTCTGGTGTTCTACTTTAATTTGCTGGCACACTGCACATCTTGCAATAAACTCTGCAATTTCTCTCTTCATATTCGGCCACCAAAAATGTTTCTTCATATCTTGGTACATCTTTGTGCTGCCTGGGTGGATGGTATACCTTGATCTGTGAGCCTCTTCTAAAACTCTTTGTCTAATTTCTGCATCTGCTGGAACATATAGTCGACCTTTGAGTCTAACCACACTGTCGTTCCCAAAAGTCACTTCTTCCATTCTCATAATATCTGCTAAATTATTATCTGCTCTCTGCGCCTCCACTATTTGTTGATACAAAGACGGCTCCACTGCACTGGTTGTTAATATTGCTCTGCGTTGGCTACTTGGTACATATAAGAAATTTTCCTCTATATCTTCATACAATTTCCATTCTCTGATCACAAGTTGATTCATAACTGCTTTTCTACTTAGTACATCTGCTACTACATTAGCTCTGCTGGATGATATGCCAAACTAAAATCATAATCTTTTAAATATTCCATCCATCGGCGTTGCCTTAAATTCAAATCTTTCAGAGAGAAAATATACTTTAAACTCTTTTGATCAGTAAATATTTCAAATCTTTCACCATACAAATAATGCCGCCAAATTTTCAATGCAAAGACAACCGCTGCCAGCTCTAAATCATGGGTGGGATAGTTCTCGTCATGTTTCCTTAATTGCTGGAGGCGTAGGCTACCACCTTACTGTGCTGCATCAAAACTGCACCCAATCCTCTCTTGGATGCATCTGTAAACAAAACAAATCCGCCACTTCCTGACGGTTTTTCTAACACTGGTGCTGAAGTCAACCTTTTCTTTAATTCTGTAAAACTGCGTCTGCATTTTGAGGACCACACAAAAGGAACTCCTTTTCTTGTCAATCTAGTCATAGGGGCTGCTATCTTGGAAAAATCTTGAATAAATGTTCTGTAATAACCTGCAAGACCCAAAAACTCCTGATCTCAGACACTGTCCTCGGTTCTTCCCATTTCATTACTGCCTCAACTTTAGCGGGGTCCACTGCAATACCTTCACCTGATATTATATGACCCAGAAACTGAATTTCCTTCAGCCAAAATTCACATTTACTGAACTTGGCAAATAGCTGATGATCCCTCAATATCTGCAAAGTAACTCGGAAGTGCGCTGCATGCTCCTCTTCTGATGCTGAGTAAACCAGTATATCATCAATAAATACCACTATGAACTGATCCAAATGCGGATGAAATATTCGGTTCATCAGATTCATAAAAGCTGCTGGTGTATTAGTTATCCAAATGGCATACAACAAAAACTCATAATGCCCATATCTGGTACGAAAAGCAGTCTCAATGTCTCCTTCTCTAATTCGCAATTGATGATACCCTGACCTCAAATCTATCTTAGAAAATACATTGGTTGATTGCAACTGATCAAATAAATCATCAATTCTAGGAAGAGGATACTTGTTCTTAATTGTGACTTTATTCAACTGCATGTAGTCTATACACATCCTTAAGCTGCCATCTTTCTTTCTAACAAATAATACTGGCGCTCCCCACGGTGACTGATTGGGCATGATAAAACCTTTTTCTATCAGCTCTTGCAATTGCTTCTTCAATTCTTTCAATTCTGCTGGTGTCATTCTATAAGGTGCTTTAGAGATCGGTAAACTGCTTGGCTGCAATTCTACAGTAAAATCCACTTCTCTGTACGGAGCTAGCCCTGGCAATTCTTCTGGAAATACATCTGCAAATTCTCTGACCACTGGCACTGAATCTGATGACCAAACTGTCCCCATAATAAATATTTCCATTATTTATATATTAATTTTGATGATTAACAAAAAACACTAATGGATTTCTTGAGCCTTGAGAACAGGAAGCAAAGAAAAATGAAAGATCAAGACAATCTGGTAAGTCCCATCATTTCTATCTAAGTCCCTGTAACGACTTCTTTGATAAGCAGACGACTTACTCTTTGACCGGAAACACTCGAATCGTTACCGCAACGACTCTTAGCCGTAACGACTTCTTTAGACCTCGTAACGATTTCTTTAGAACTCGCAACGACTCTCTAGCCGTAACGACTTCTTTAGACCTCGTAACGATTTCTTTAGAACTCGCAACGACTCCTAGCCGAACGCCTTAAACGACTTCTTTAGACCTAGTAATGATTCTTTAGCACTCGCAACGACTCTCTAGCCGTAACGACTTCTTTAGACCTCGTAACGATTTTTAGAACTCGCAAACGACTCTCTAGCCGTAACGACTTCTTTAGACCTCGTAACGATTCTTTAGAACTCGCAACGACTCTCTAGCCGTAACGATTTCTTCAGAAGTCATAACGATTTCGCGTAAGACTTCTTTATTAGTCATAACGATTTCGCGTAACGACTTCTTTATTAGTCATAACGATTTCGCGTAACGACTTCTTTATTAGTCATAACGATTTCGCGTAACGACTTCTTTATTAGTCATAACGATTTCGCGTAACGATTTCTTTATTAGTCATAACGATTTCGCGTAACGATTTCTTTATTAGTCATAACGATTTCGCGTAACGACTTCTTATCAGTCATACGATTTCGCGTAACGATTTCTTTATTAGTCATAACGATTCGCGTAACGACTTTCTTTATTAGTCACAACGATTTCGCGGTAACGACTTCCTTATTAGTCATAAAGATTTCTTGCAATGATTTCTTTAAACGCGCCACGACTTCATAAGTTATCACAACGATTTCTTTACAATTCATAACGACTTGCTATAACTCATAACGATTTCATAAGTTATAAAGTCAGCAAGATTCTCTTTATCGAATTTCTTGATGCATCAGTATAATGCTTTTAATAGCGTGAAAAGTCAAAGTCATATCTTGTCCGTTGACTGCTATGCATTAAATGCTCTCGATCGTATCTCCCATGCATGCAGACAATATCTTCCATTTCTATGCTACTCTGTCCACGTACTTTTTCTTGGACAGAAAGGAGCTTTGCTATATACTGCAATATCTGTTCCATCTCAACTAACAATAGACAGCAGTCCTAGCTGTCTTCTATTTTTTGATGATATGCTTCAGATATCTGACAAGACTCATCTGGACAACGTTGGACACAAGATACAAAGTTCTATGCATCTCTTTGGCGTGTACACCAGGATAAAAGACTGACGATCAGAAGCTTCCTCAGTAACCAGTCTAACGTACACAAGGATAAGAGACAACGGACTCATCAACGTCGAATTTGAATCAGCAGCTTAAATAGAAGACTCAAGACGAAGAATTTCATCGAATCGAAGACAACAGCACTTAATTTAGAACTTTGAAGAAGAGCGAAGCCTCCACTCCAAACCTGGTTCTAAGCTCTTAGCTCTCTGTGCTCAAAGGGAATCTTCTCATTTTGTAAGAGCTGGTGTGGTCTTGGAGAGAAAAACCTTGTAAATCTCTTTCTCTCTCAGGGGTTAGGTGCTTCAGGTTGTAGCTGGTCAAGCAAGAATCGGAAGCATGGTTTCACAACCTTTTTCTGATTAGTTTGTGTTCCCTTCTGGGCGAAGGAAGACCTGGTGGTATCCAGGGTGGTTGTTGTTCCCTTCTGGACGAAGGAAGACCTGGTGGTATCCAGGGGGGTTGTTCCCTTCAGGCTGAAGGAAGACCAGTTGAGGCTGGGTGTAGAGATCCTTAAGGGGGATTGTACCCTTGATAGTAAAAACCTGAGGTATTGCTCAGGGACTGGACGTAGGTCTCCTGTGGAGAGGAGTGTTCCGAACCAGGATAAAATCCTTGTGTCTTGTGAATGTGTTTTGTGTGATTGTTATCTTGTTTGTTCTAACTCTAACTTTGTTATAAGTTGTGCAATCTTTTCAGTAAACAGGTTTTAACAAAGATCGAAAGTTTTATTAACCCATTCACCCCCTCTGGGCTAGTTAGCTGGGCAACAGAATCTACAAACTTACTAGACTCAACTAGACTAGCTAAAACAAGGTAGGCTACACATCCCGCATTAATCAACTTTCTAGCTCTAAGTGCAGAAATAATAAACTTGGGAGTGTAAAAAGGCATACCTTAGAATTCAATCACTTCACCACTGGATCTGCAAAACCTGACTTTCTTTTTCCTGCAATCAACCATGGCTCCATAGGCTTCTAACCAGTCCATGCCCAGTATCACATCATAATCTTTCAATGTCAAAACATATAATCTTGCTGGCATCTGATTTCCATGAATAACTAACGGGACTTCTTCTAGAAAACTAGAAGTAAGCATATATCCTCCTGAAGGAATCTCTACCACTAACTCACAAGACCTTTCTTCTAAAGGATGCACTATACTATCCAGAAAATCTTCGGAAATAAACGAATGCGAAGCACCCAGATCAATTAACACTCTAGCAGTATAATCAAAGAAAGGTAATATACCTTCAATGAGATTGGATGCCTCCGCCTAAGCTCGGGTGATTGCCATCACTCGGCCCCGTCCTCCTCTCTGGTACTGTACACCTCTGCCCTTCTCTGCTTACCGCTGAGGGGGCTGCTGCTTCTGAGTTCCTCTACCATAAGTCTGCTCTCGAGGATACGGATAGTTCCTTGCTAAATGTCCTGGCTGCCCACAACTATAACATCTGAAAGTTGGGTATGTCGTAGGCTGCCCTGCTGTACTTTGCTGAGATTCTTCTAGAACCGGTGGCCTGTAGCCACGACCCTGCTGAAAACCTCCCTGCTGAAAGCCCTGCTGCTTGCCTCTACCACGACCTCCTTGGAAGAATTTCTTGATCTGCTTGCCCCACTTTACTATTCCAGATGACGAAGAAGCTCCAGAAGGTGCTTTCCCCTTACTGATTCCTCCTGACGGCTATGGATGTCGAAAGCTGCCTGAACTTAAACCACCTGTCTGAGACTGCCCCTGCCTGGCCCTAACAGTCCTCTCAAGTATTGCTACTCGTTGTGCTGCCTCTTCCACTGTTCTACACATTAATGGAATCACCGCATCTTGTAATTCTGCCCTCAGACCTCGGATGAAGTACTCCATCATCATGGTATTATCAGTTACCACGTATGGGGCGTACCTGCTCAAGGCCATAAACCTCATCTGATATTCAAGCACCGAGAGATTCCCTTGTTGAAGTGTCCTAAACTGCTCCCTTTTCATCTGCTGAATCTGTATTTGGAAGAAAGAGTCATTAAAAACTGACAAAAATTCTGACCATGGGATAGTGTCCTTCGTTTTGCCTGCAAAATTTGTCTACATCTTTAACCGCCACCATTCTTACGCAAATCCTCGTAGCTGATATGCTGCAAGAATCACTCTATCTTCCTGGGGACACCTCATTATCGCAAATACCCTCTCAATCTCATGTATCCAATGCTCTGCTGTATCCGGGTTGGGGCCTCCTGAATATGTAGGGGGGCTGCAACCTCAAAAACTGCTCCACAAGTGCTGTAGTCTCCTCTCCAATAGCTGGTCTCGTTGGAACTGCCAGAGGTATAGGTACTACAAGGGGTACCTCTACTCCAGATGGTGGAACTGGAGCTACTGGCACTACCTCCTCTGGAAGTGGTGGTACTGCTGCCGCTGACTGCACCGGTGGCTGCTGGTCTAATCTCATCCTTATATTTGTCAAGCTTTCCCAAATTCTCTCTATCATTCTCTGTGTAGGGTCCTCTCCTGACCCCTCTCCTCTACCTCCCCAGTCTCTCCTTTCTGCCATTCCTAACTCTGCACAAGCATCATTTCATCGACACAACATACAATAAATTAATACAAAACCAAGGTCGCTACCAGCAGTGGGTTACAATAGAGACATGGGTATGCAATTTCCAATTCCTTTATATCCATACGGACTTTGCTCTGATACCAACTGTGACGGCCCTCATAGTTCAGACCCGTTAACCCAATAACGTGCCTAATATGAGTCCGCCTCCCGCGATCGGGCCGAAGCCTCGCAAGGGATATCAAACTAGTAGTCCGTAGAAATATAAAAGAACCAGCTCAAATATATATAAGATTTTCCAATCTCACAATATTTATTAGAAATGTACATAGCCATAGCACAATTGTAACCAAACTACAACAACAACCTGGAGCATACCCCGAGGTGTACAACAGAAAAGTAAATTACACTGCCGGTGGTGCAGACCCTCTGCTACGGTGCGGCTCAGAACTAGACGACGGGTGTGAGGTCTCCTGCTCTCCCTCACCTGAAAGAGTAGGGGGTGAGCCTCTCGAGTCACTGGCTCAGTAGGGAAACTCCTTAGAAACGAGCAAACCAACACAAATAGTAAAGAAGGAGATTACACTAACTATTCGTAAAACTATGTAGCAGGATATAAAGATGTAAATATCACTTACCACTTGCCACTTAACAGAAATCAATAATAATAAATAAACGGCAAACCCAAACATGTGTACGAGCTACAGTAGGAAAACGCCTCACTCGGGCCACATGGACTGGCTCGCGACACCAGCTACTGACCCGGACAAACAACACAGGACTACCTCTCAGTCTCGCAGCCACGGACGGAAGGTCCAACTGCCACTCCACTAAACTAGTACAAAGAACTGTGGAGTTCAACTAAACCGCCACAACCTGCAGGTCACACACCTCGCAGGCCCATGCCTGGCACCTTTAGGGACTCTGGCCCGAGCTCCCTAAAGCGAGGCACTGGAAAACAGGACTAGCTAGGGCCCAGTACGTCTACTGGTGTCCGTCTCCCCCAACTACGAGCGCGCTACAAGTGACAACACAACAAACTCTTTCTAGTCGCTGTCCCACTGCCGTCTTTCCCTCAGCCCGACGTACTACTCAGCACAGGAGTGAGGGTGTCCAAGAAGATGACAAAACCTCGACGGTACTCAGTACCGGGACAAGCCCCGAGCACACACGTGCCTGGCTTACACAAAACCTGGGGCTCCCAACTGAAGAGGTATCCACGGTAGGCGTCAAACTACACGCCACGTACACGGAAACCACGTACACAACGCATAAGCCACGTGAAACCTCCACGTAAACCACTTGAACACCACGCCAACCACACACACCACACGCTCCCCGAGCGTTGTGAGTGCCAATGCACCTCTTACCATTACCACACAATGCATATACGATAATCCAATAATATCACACTAACAATCCCATGCACAGAACAAGACTAGGCTGTGATCGCGACGGGGTCTAGTGTCGCCTTCATAACGCGACTGCCCGATATGTCGCCTTAGAAAACTAGAACGCGACGTATCGTACGGTCACGACACTATCGCGATGCCTAGGTTTGTCGCCTTCATAGGCGCAAACCCTAATCCGGAAACCTTCATCCGGATCACCCTCAAAACCCCTATAATCTATGGTTTTCATTCCATTTACGTACTTTAATGTGTTCCTACACATGCCATCTACTGTTTAAAGAGCTAGAAACACATCATTCACAACACACGAGTAATCCACGGATTCAAACACGGGAAATCTCCCTACCTTCGCGAAGCAGGCGAAGTACGGAGTCCACACGGCGTTTCCGCCGCTCCACACAACGTCCTCGCGGCGAGAACACGCCACACCAAGTCCTAACAAGTCGAATCACCCAGAAATCCTCCAGCATAACCCTCTGGCCGAGCAGAGCTCATGTGAGCTCTGTTCTGTCGGAGTTCTATAAAAACTCTTCATAGTTAATAACGCAATGCCACACTGTGTCGTGACCTTAACGCGACGCACCAGCCCGTCGCTTTCAATAAGCCGACGTCAGCAAGCTCGCCCTATGCGCAACACGTGGCGCGCATGCAGACGAAGACTAAAAATGACAGTTTCATGAACGCGACGCCCTAGGATGTTGCATTCAAAATGCGACGCCCTTCACTGTCGCGTTACAGACAATGAATCAGTGAGCTCTTTGGGCCCAAACCTCCGGCCCACAGAGCCTCACCACCTGCGGAAAACACGTGCTACACACGTCATTGGCCACACACTGGCCTCCATACACACAGGAAGACGATCCGAATGGCCGGAACGTCACATTTACAATGTCTAACGTATCATTTGCATGAGTACCGGATACCCGTGAGCATTTAATGCATGGAATAAAGTGTTAGGTAAGAGAAATCACTTGTCAGTGAACCCATATCTCTTCCACTTGCTGTTCGCATTTTCTACTGACCACCTGCTATTCTAGGTAGTTACCTTGTTGTCAACTAAGAAAGATAAGATTTATGCAACATGCACAAGGTAAGAACGTATCTTTATAAGATATGTCTTGAGTCATAAAAGTAGTACCTACTACATTTAATTGTCGATGACTTTAGATACGTAGGAGATATTGTGTAAAAGACATGAACCAAGTTTTGAACTTCTTCAAGTTTGCGCGCCAAAACCATTTTGAAAAAATTCAAGTCAATGGACTAATTGTTAAACATCAGTAATCAGTACATAATATAAGTACTGAACACTTATTTCATTAATCAATGTATTCTAAATGAGATTAACACTAATCAGAATGTAAATAGTATCAAACGGAAGAATATTGCCTACTTGTTCAGTAATCGGAATGTTTATAACACTAATCGGAACAATACTGAACCTTTGTTCACAAATTGGAGTGAGTGTAATACTAATTGAAATAAGGCATGACTTGTACTCACCAATCAATGCGCGAATAACACTAATCGGAACAATATAAGGCAAGTTTTCACTAACCGATATCTTAATAATGCTAATCAGAACAATATAAAGCAGCTATTCACAATTCAAAATGAAACTCGTATTCACCAATCGATGCAAATGTTTTAGTCTATAATTGGAATGGTATTCATTAATAGGAAAGCTTATAACACTAGTCAGAGCGACATTTAGCCTTTGTTCAGTAATCATAATACGATGTCTTGACTAATCGGGGCATTCACTTAATCAATAATCAGAATACGATGTCTTGACTAATATAAACATTCACTTAGTCAGTAATTAGAATACAATGTCTTTACTAATCGAAACATTCACTTAGTCTATAATCGGATCAAAGGTTGAACATCAATCGATACAGACTTTGTTCTCTAATTGGAAGGACACTTGTTCTATAATCTATATGAACACAAAACAGTAATCGGTATGGACTTAGAAAATATTGAAGTACTAGAGACTGAGTTTTGAAGTACTTACTTTGGTGAATTTTAAAGTGATAATTACACCTTTATTTCTTGTTGACAGACTTAATGGAAATTGAATGTTAATCACATAATTTTAGAGTTTTTGTTATCACCAAAATTTATATAGAAAATAAGATGAAAGGGTCAACAATTGCAGTAGAAGGGATGGTTGAGGATCTCAACACACAAAAAGAAGAAGCTTCTGTGGAATCATTGGCTCAGGGGGAGTTGTTGTACTCTGTAGATTTCAATGATCACAAAAACACTAAGTGTCATTCATGTTACTTCCATCACAAACACTAATTTCAATTCATGTTGATGACCCAACAATTTGATTTATTTATATGTAATGTGAAGGTATAATTTGTAACGGCCCTGGATATTTATGCTCAATAAGACTCCATATCCAAGTTCGTTTCCCACGATCGGACCGAAGTCTCGCAAGGGATAGCTCGCACAAGTGTTCAGTAAGAATATAAAAGAAAATAACAACAATATAAGACACAAGAAAGTACATGTGCTCATACTTGTAAACAACATTGTACAACTGTCCCAATACATTATTACATGTCCAATTAAATAGTACAACTACCTAGGACATACCCCGAGGGAGCACAAGCTCACACAATGCGATTAACTCTACTGCTGGTGGTATAAGTCTGCCATAGCGCCCTCACAAGCCACACAAACGGCAATCCCCTGAAAAGAGCTGTAAGAGAATGAGCCTCAACAAGTCACAAACTCAGTAGGGACCACCTAAAAACAACACACAAAACTAAAGAGACCTCAACCCCAGAGGGTCTCACTGGCAACACCGATAGCCAAACCATATTATGCTCACAACAAAACATGATAAATAACAGCCAAACATTAAATCTCGCTAGCTAGCACAAATCTCAGAAGATAAAAGGGACAACAGGACTAGCACAGTACCACTAGTCCGCCCAACAACTGTAATGCCTAGGCCACAAGCTTCACAGACAAATCATTACAACAAATGGTCACCTAAGCTACAAGCTTCACAGGCAACCTACCCACGAAGGGTAACAGGACTGGCATCAACAAGCCAATCGACCACGCACTTAAACCACAATCGGAAACTTACCCAAAGAAGAGAAAAACACAACGTGTGGAAGGTCACACCACTTGACCTCCATGGAACTCAAGTCCACCTCAACACCTGAAGAGGCTGGTACACAACGTACTACAACACAAAACTACCCAGAAGGGTACATGTACCTACTACCATGAGGTACCACCACGGAACCACAATCACAATTGTGCCAACACCATGGCACACCCTAATGGGTAAAACCTCAACCAACGAGTCACTACACACAGGCCATAACCAGTGGCAAAGCGCGAGTCGGAAAGAACGATGCCACCACACGTGTAAGGCCCTCGAATTTTGCCCTCTTAATTAGATGTTTGGTTGTGTAATGTTTAGATGCTTTGTGTATATAGTTATATGTATATATATATATATATATGTATATATATATGTATGTATTTTATACATATTATAATTAAATAAGGTTGTACATGTATGTATGCTTGTTTAATTATGTACATATGGTGCTTATGTGATACATTATACATTACATGTGTGTATGTACATAGTGTAAGCATGGTTTACTGCATTTTTGTGTTCTGGCCGAAGGACCATTTAACGTCAACATGCATGGACGTTAGAGGGTAGTCGACATCCAAATCGATGGACGCCAACTCCCAGTAGACGGCCACCAATGTGGACGTCTATTTCCCCAGATTTCTGCAGTTTGAGATCCAGAAATGGCCGCGATTTCTTTGCCCCCTGTTTAGGAAACCTCCGCCCAACGGTAGGATACCCTATCTACGCATACCCCAAAACCCCTTGGCTTATAAAAACACCCTTTTGCGGTTGGATTGGGTCTTTTTGGTTCTTGTCAAAACCCTAGACTTCTTGTGCGAAAACTGAGACTTTGGAGACTTTGATCCGTCGACTTGGTACGTTTCCTGGCGATCTTCATCGACCGGGAGACTCTTTGAACATCTGTGGATCTTCCCTGACACCGGTGTACATCCAGTACCATCAACAAAACCGGTTCGGGAGGGGATTTGAGCACTTCTTGGCTTGGCCGAGGAGGGCTTCTTCGGCTTGATTCGATGGCTGTGGAATTTCTTTAAGGCAAGTAACCCTTGCATCTCATCCATACCCATGCCTAGTAGGTCCCAGGTATATTTTACAGATTTTTCCTCATGTACTGGAACCCCCATTCACCATGATTTTATGCGTTCAGTCTGTGTTTTGTAGACAGAAACTTAACGGCAATATCTAGTGCCGTTAAGGTCCAGGGTCAACGGCCACATGTTGTGCCGTTAACCCATGTTGGCGGCAGCATCAGTGCCACCGAGTTCTTCAGATTTCTACAGAAAACATGTTTGATCTTTGAGATTTACTTTCCGAACTTCTGAGTATAATTAGATGTTGTAGATTTTATACGTGACTCAGTACATGCAATAGGTCACATCATGAGGTTGGGACAAATTTCTGTATGCAGGTTTAATTATGTAAATTTCTGTAAATAGATTGTGATCATGAAATAATGCTGAAAATTCTTGAATAAATAGATTTCTGGCACATTAGGGTTTCATAATATTTCCATGTATTCTTAATGACTGTTAGTAGGTTCTGAAACTGTTATACATGACTGTCCTACTGTGTGCCATGTGTAGATGAATTTAGTGGTAAATGTGACTGAATCATGCTTTAATTATCATAATTAGTGTATAATTCCAAAAAATCAGAGAAATTAAGCATATGATGTGTTATTTGTTTTCAACTTGTGATAAAAATTTCGTCATGTTTGGGTGATAGTAAGTGTGGTTGTTAATTTAACAATGAATACTTGTCAAGTTGAACATGTTAATTTAATTCTTGTATAATGCCATGATTTCATCATGATTCAGACTGTGGTATGAGTTATCTAGTATTGTGACCAGGGGCATCATGTCAGAAAAGAACTGAACCATGTGTGTGTGTTTAAGTGCATGAGTATGAAATGATTAGTGCATGTGAACCATGTACATAAATAGGTAATTTAAGTGAAATGTGTTTAAAAATGTGCCGTATGTGACACTGCTACCATAGAGGGCTGTGGAACTGTACCATAGTAAAGTCCCTACGGGAAGGTTCATTGTGTGCGAAATCCTATGGGCAATTAGGATGAAATCCTGGAGGTAGACAAGTACCACTGGTTAGGGTGGAGAGTACTTCTCCCAGTTCTACACAGTTAACCAAAATCTATCACTATTTTGCCTAGGTGATAGGTGTGACGGAACGCCTCGGCCAAGCCCGTTAAACCGATAACGTACTTGATCCGAGTCTGCCTCCCGCGAACAGGCCAGAGCCTCGCAAGGGATACCAAACCACAGTCCGTGTAAACACAAAGGAACACACCATTATATATATATATATAATTCACAAGTTACATAGCCAAATTTCCACAAAACTGAAAAGAAGTACAAGAGCCTGGGGCATACCCCGAGGTACAACTGAAGAAAGTAAACAACTAACTAAACTACACTGCTGGAACTACTCCGCTGGAGGTACTGACCCTGTACCGCTACGGCGCGGCCCTGAACTGGACGTCGGACGAGAAACGTCCTCCTCGCCCTCACCTGTGGGGGTAGGGGTGAGCCTCTCTAGTCACTGGCTCAGTAAGGAACTCCCCCAAAACCGAGCAAACCAACACACAAGTATGAATAGTAAATAGCACCAACAATTAATAGAACAGCTAAGCAGGTAAGTAAAGCTGTAAAAGTACTCACCGTCTGCCGACTACGAGAAACAACAATAATAATTAAACGGCAAACCAGTACAGGTGTACAAGCTAAAGTAGAGACAGCCAACACGAGCCACGTGAACTGGTTCGCGACACCAGAAACTGACTCGAACAAACTAACACAGGTCTACCTCTCAGTCTCGCAGCCACGGACGAAAGGTCCAGCCGCCGCTCCACGTAAAAAGGTCAAGCAACTGTGGAGACCAACTAAACACCACCACCTGCAGACCACACGGTCACAGGCCCATGCCTGGCACCTCTAGAGATCCTGGCCCGGAACTCTCTGGAGTGAGGCACTGGAAAAGGACTAGCTGGGGTCCAGTACGTCTACTGGTGTCCATACCCCCAACTACGAGCGCGCTACAAGTGACTAAAGACAAACACAAGTGTCACTGTCCCACTGTCGTCTTTCCCTCAGCCGGACGTACAACTCAAACACAAGAGTGAGGGTGTCCAGGTCAGACGACACAGACCTCGACGGTACAACACAAGTACCGGGACAAAGCCCCGAGCTAACAGCCTGGCTCACAAAGAACCTGGGGCACTCAACTGGAGAGGTAACCACGGTAGGCGTCGTACTACTTGCTACGTACACAAAACCATGTGCACGTCACACACAAAGCACGTGAAACCTCACGTAAACCACAAGTAACCACGGTCCACCACACGTGAACCCGACTGACTCGCGTAAACAACGTGCAGTCACTGAAATAAGCAACTAAATGCATACCTTGTATGCTAAATACGAGAACCATGTGCACTCAGTGCACCTCATGTGTCAACACACATGCATTATCGATAAATGCTGTAATTAGCCATTTCTGTTCATAACCAGTAGGTGGCAACATCGACTGCTGCTTACAACAAGTCAACGGCAAGGGACATGGCCGTTAACATCTTGGCTGAGGAGCTTGGCGACAAACGATGTTGACGCCAAGTTCTCCGGCCTTATACCCTGCAGAAACCCTAATCCAGATCTGCGGGTTTTCTAACCGTTCTAACTACAGAAAAACATACAAATGCAGTTCCTTTAGCATGCCAGAACCCAATACAATCCATTACAGCATGCTTCGTACATTAAACTACTCAAACCACCCATTAACCCCGCATGGTGCAACTTGATCCGAAAACTCATTATCATGCTGATTCAAGTGGGTTTGTTATGTTTTAATGTTCCTACGGAGCTACCAGGGTTCGTCCCCTACCTCAGAACACGCTAGAACCTCCCGCAATCTCCCAGTTCACACCGAACCCTCCTCGAGCTCCCACGAGAATTGCACCACGCCGCGACGTTTCCTCGCGCAATTCGGCAACGCCACACGTTCTACGATCGTCCAACCACTCCTCGGAACATGTTAGAAGCTTCAGAGACATGGGGGCAGCAAGCTGGGGCAAGAGGGAAAGAGAGTGAGCTGAGAGAACTGCTCTCGGGTGAGCCTATAACCTGCAGAATTCTCAGGTTGGCGTCAACCCCTATGCCGCCAACAGCAACCGCCACCCTTTGCGTCCACATCTACTGCCGCCAAGTTCAAGCAGTAAACGTCCACTAGCCTGGACGCCAACCAGTCAACGGCCACCCCTGGCCACCAACTCCAACTGAACAGCAGCAGGTCCTGTTTCATTTCAGGACCAACCCTGCTCTTCACCTGCTCAAGCCACACATTCACGTCACACATTCCACACAACTAGCTCACATTGGCCTCACAACGGCCTACACAACCACACATACATGATCCACATGGATCCGAAAGGCACGCGACGTTACAATAGGTATGTGAATATGTATATGTGTGTCCTTCTAGTGGTGGTTTGGACTATGTGTCACGGCAACTAAGTGTAAAATGTGAAATGTGAAAGTTGTGCAATGTGAAATTGTTAAGTAAATGTGTTAGCATGTGAATAAGTGTAAATCCATATGAATATGTTTAATTCATGTTAAAACAGCAAGCAAATGGTATGTGTATTGATGTTAAATGCATGTGAAAAATGAATAGAATCCATGCTAGGTATGTTATTTATTTTTGTGCAAATCCATGCTTAAATTATTTGTAGTTACTTAATGATTTGAATGAGATTTAGATTTTGAAAACATGTTCAATAAAAGGTGTAAGATGCATGTCATAAGATTTCATGTTTAGTTGTTTATTTGATATGGAACATGGACCATGTACTTCTATTTGTATGGATTTCAATGTATAGTAAATTAAATTGTTTAAAGCATGCAATATGTATTTCTCCTTAGTAAAAAGGGTAACCTGTGTAAAAGATATGTGTATGGTTGTGTTCATGGTTTACTTGCTAGGTCTATTTAGACTCATTCTTGCTTCGGCGTACAGATGCAGGTGTCTCCACATCTTCCGAGGAGATTGTTAGGAGCGACTTCGAGCGCGAGGAGTAGCTTGTGTTGTGGAGACTTCGACATTGTACTTTTATTTCATAAGTATGTAATGAATAAGTAATGTATCTCATTTAGACAATGTAAATTTGATTTAAATTTTGAAATTATGTGGACTTTAGCTTTTCTTTTAAATGCTATATGGATTGTGGATATTTAGTGATGATGATGGAATGTGAATAAACTTCTTATTAATTCCGCTGTATTTGTGTTGTATTTGTGTACATCTCAGCCTAGTGTTTAGTGTTGGGTCAATGTCCCACTGTGACGACGTTCGTTATACTGATGTGGATTGGTATAATCGTACCGGTATAAGGAGGGTCGTTACAGAGATTGGTATCAGAGACATAGGTTGAGATTGTACATGAATATATGCCATCATCTTCATAATATGCTAAGTCTTTATAGATTTGTCCACATGTGTAGAAATGATTAATAATGAATGAAAGATGGATAAGAAAGTGGTTAGAAATTAATTAACTTAGTTCTAAATGTGATTAAATTGTCTTGTAGGCTATGGCTTCTCGTGGTAGGTGTGGTGTTCCTGCTCGTGAGGATGATCAGAGGAGAGAGGAAAGGGGTGAGCAGCAGGCCCCAGCACCACAAGGACCTACTGTACTTTCTCCACCACCACCAGTAGATTATGGAGTATTCATGCAAGGTCTGGTGTAGGCCATGCAGACTCAGGCTCATACTCAGGCCGCACTCCAGGCTCAGCTGGAGGCTTAGGTTAGAATAATAGATAAAGTAGTCTGTTTTATTTAATTATATGATTGTTATGTTGCTATGTTGCATATGTGTTATTTATGTTGTTTGTTGTAGCAGGCTCAGGCTCCAGCTCCGGTTCCCCAGGGGCATGACCATGGTGGTCCTTCCATCATGGAGCAATTCAAGAGGATGGCTCCACCCTCTTTTAAGAGGGAGAGTGATCCACTGCTAGCAGAGAGCTGGATGAGGGAGATCGAGAAGATCTTTGAGCGATTAGGTGTGCTGAGGAGGACAAGGTCAGCTTAGCCACCTATATGCTATAGGTATGTGTTAGTTGCATATGCATTTATTTTATATAAGCTTAGATTGCCTAGATTTGGCACTTATGTATGGTTTAATGCAGGAGAGAGCCGATGTGTGGTGGACCTCGTTACTGCGTACCAGATTCGAGGATGATGCTGTCGAGGTAGCATGGGACGAGTTCGTGAGGCTCTTTCGGGCCAAGTTCGTTCCAGAGCATATCCAGGATAAGATGGAGCAGGAGTTCCTTACTTTGACTCAGGGCTCCATGACTGTACTTGAATACGAGGCCAAGTTTGTAGAATTATCAAAGTATGCACCTCACATTGTGGCTGATGAGCGCAGGAAGGTAAAGAAGTCTGTGATGGGCCTTAAGCCATCACTGAGGTCGAGGCTAG
This sequence comes from Colocasia esculenta, assembly GCA_014218235.1. NCBI lineage: Eukaryota > Viridiplantae > Streptophyta > Magnoliopsida > Alismatales > Araceae > Colocasia > Colocasia esculenta. The sequence continues at coordinate 160,010,111 of CM024760.1, read as the reverse complement.
TGGCGTTTGACCATCGTACCCTAGATGAGGCTCTCAGCTCAGCTTGTCAGCAGGAGAGCAAGATGGAGCAATATTTGGAGGAGAAGAAGGCGTCGCAGAAGAGATCTGCATCTCCTTTCCAGCGGCAGGATAGGAAGAAGGTAGCGTACCAGTCACCACAGTGTCCTATGGCAGCGAGCAATCAGTAGGTAACTTCTCAGCAATCCCCCGGTGGTAGACCTAGTGGCAAGAAGGAGTGCCCTCACTGTGGAAGGGCACATGGCGGTACCGAGTGCTGGAAGATGGCGGGAAAGTGTCTGAAGAGTGGGAGTAGCGAGCATCAGATCTGGGACTGCCCTAGACTTCAACAGGGAGTCCAGCATGGAGCGCCAGCCCCAGTAGCGGCAGCAGCAGCAGCGCCAGCTATAGGAAGACCAAGAAGGCCTCGAGCCCAAGCTCGAGTGTTTTCCCTAGCACGAGAGGATGCTGAGCATGCGGATAATGTCACCGAAGGTACGGTTCTTTTCATGGGTGTGCATGCTCGGGTTTTGTTTGATACGGGTGCTACTCACTCGTTCATTTTCGAGCGGTTTGCTAGGCAGTTAGCTTTAGAGTCAGGATTAAAAGCTGAGGAGTTAGAGGTTCCGTTGTCTGTGCACTCACCTGCGGGAGCGGTATCGACTAGGAAGTGTATTCCGTCGTTACCTGTGTGCATTGAGGATCAAGTCTTAGATGGGTGTTTCTTCTTGCTAAAGATGAAGGACTATGATGCTATTCTAGGTCTGCATTGGCTAGAGGAGCACTATGCTTTAGTTGATTGTTGTAGGAAGAAGATCCCTTTTCGTATTCCTGGTGAGGATGAGTTTTCACATCCCTTGCCAAGGAACTTAGTGGGAAGGTTTGTTATCTCCGCCATGAAGGCGATGAGGATGGTTAACAAGGGTTGTGATGCTTTTCTTGCCAGCGTGGTATTAGTACCGAAGGTTGATCAGTCACTTACTCTTGCAGAGATTGATGTAGTGCAGAAGTTTCCAGACATTTTTCCTGGTGATTTGTTTGGATTGCCACCGGTTAGAGAGATAGAGTTTACCATAGAGTTGCTTCTGGGCACCTCTCCTATCTCAAAGGCTCCATATCGGATGGCACCTGCTGAGTTAGCTAAGTTAAGGAAGCAGTTGCAAGATTTGCTGGATAAGAGATTTATTCGCCCTAGTGTATCTCCTTGGGGCGCACCTGTATTATTTGTAAAGAAGAAGGATGGGTCACTTATGTTATGTATTGATTATAGGAAGCTCAACCAAGTGACTATGAAGAACAGGTATCCCTTACCACAGATCGATGATCTCTTTGACCAATTACAGAATGCATCGGTCTTTTCCAAGATTGATCTACAGTCTGGCTATCATCAGTTGAGGATTAGGAGTGAGGATGTGTCCAAGACAGCCTTTAGGACTCATTATGGACATTATGAGTTTTTAGTTCTTCCATTTTGTCTGACCAACATCCCTACAACGTTCATGGATCTCATGAACAGGGTGTTTAGACCTTATCTAGATAGTTTCATCGTAGTGTTTATCGATGATGTGTTGGTCTATTCTTCGGATGAGGCCACACACCGTCAGCATTTGAGGGTAGTGTTAGAAGTTCTCCGAGAGCATAAGCTGTATGCTAAGTTCAGCAAGTGCAATTTCTGGATGCGCGAGGTTCATTTCCTTGGGCATGTTATCTCCGGTGCTGGTGTAGCAGTTGATCTAGCGAAGGTCTAGGCTGTGTTAGATTGGGAGATTCCCATAACCCCATTAGAGATTCGTAGTTTCCTTGGTTTAGAAGGCTATTATCGGTGATTTATTGAGGGATTTGCATCTATCGCCGCACCTTTGACTAAGCTAACCAGGAAGGGTGTGAAGTTTGTTTGGTCCGAGGAGTGTGAGAGTAGCTTTCAGTTGTTGAAGGCTAAGCTTACTTCTGCACCGGTATTGGTTTTACCGAGTGGTGAAGAAGGTTTTTCCATTTACTCGGATGCATTCTGGATTGGTTTAGGCTGTGTGTTGATGCAGCAGGGAATGGTAGTGGCGTATGCTTCTCATCAATTGAAGGAGCATGAGCGTAACTATAGGACTCATGATTTGGAGCTTGCGGCAGTGGTTCATGCACTAAAAATCTGGAGGCACTATCTTTATGGTGTCAGATTTGAGGTGTTCACTGACCATAAGAGCATGAGGTATCTCTTCTCGCAAAAGGAATTAAACCAGCGGCAGAGAAGATGGATTGAGTTCCTAAAGGACTACGACTTCGATCTTCAGTATCATCCCGCAAAGGCGAATGTCATAGCGGATGCTCTTAGTAGGAAGAGGTCCTTACTCTAGCAGGATTGGAAGATGTTGGAGGATGCTGCTTGTGCGATGACTGACTTAGAGCCATTATTATGTCAGGCATTCATGGCTCAGTTGTCTATCCGATCTACGGTGTTGGATGAGGTGATCGAGCAACAGAAGGCCGACCCTAGACTTCAGGAGTTAGTGGGCAAGGCAGGCATTGCTCGTGATGAGGATGGTGTGATTAGATTCCATCACCGAGTCTATGTTTCTGATATTGTGGATGTTCGTGAGCATGTATTAGCAGAAGCTCATAGGTCGAGATTCTCTATTCATCCGGGTAACACTAAGATGTACCAGGATTTGAAGAGATCATTTTGGTGGTCTGGCATGAAGAAGGATGTAGCGGATTTTGTATCCAGGTGTTTAGTATGCCAGCAAGTGAAGGCCGAGTGGCAGCGACCATCTGGTCTTATGCAAAAGATGGAAATCCCAGTATGGAAGTGGGAGGCTGTCACTATGGATTTTGTAATGGGTTTGCCCAGATCAAGGAGGGGCAATGACTCGATTTGGGTAGTTGTAGATAGATTCTCTAAGATTGTGCATTTCTTGCCTATGAAGAAGAAAAAGTCGATTGAGAGTTTAGCTAGATTGTATGTTAGTAGCATTATTAGATTGCAAGGTGTGTCGAAGTCGATCATTTCGGATCGAGATCCGAGATTTACTTTGAGGCTATGGAAGGGTCTTCATGATGCATTAGGCTCTGAGTTGAAGCTTAGTTCGGCATTCCATCCCCAGACAGATGGACAGTCCGAGAGGACTATCCAGACGCTCGAGGATATGTTGAGAGCGTGTGTGCTGGATTGGAAGGATGATTGGGAACGTCATTTACCTCTTGTGGAGTTCGCATATAATAACAGTTTTCATGCGAGTATTGGTATGGCTCCATTTGAGGCGTTGTATGGAAGGCCTTGTAGATCTCCTTTATGTTGGGAGGAGACTGGTGATAGGCAGTTGATCGGTCCGGAGTTAGTGCAAGAGACTTCAGATAAGATCCAGCTTATCAGGAAGAGGCTTGTTGCGGCGTAGGATAGGCAGAAGAGTTACACCGACAACAGAAGGAAGGATTTAGAGTTCGAGGTTGGTGAGCATGTCTTTTTGAAGATTTTGCCTACTCGAGGTGTTGTCAGATTTGGAAGGCATAACAAATTAAGTCCTAGATTCATTGGCCCGTATGAGATTCTCAGACATTTGGGTAACGTAACATATGAGCTAGCTTTACCTCCGACGTTAGCTAGTGTTCATCTTGTATTCCACGTATCTATGCTCAGGAGATATGTCTAAGATCCATCTCATGTTATTAGTCACGAGCCAGTGGAGATCCAACCAGATCTGTCATATATGGAGCAACCAGTAACTATTCTTGACCGGAAGGTTCAGCATCTCCGAAACAAGAGTATTGCATCCGTGAAGGTGCTATGGAGGAACTTCTCGCGAGAGGAGGCGACTTGGGAGCTTGAGGATGCTATGATGAAGAAGTATCCCTAATTGTTTAAGTAGTGTCGGTCTAACTTCGAGGACGAAGTTTCTTTAAGGGGGAGAGGGTGTAAGGTCCTCGAATTTTGCCCTCTTAATTAGATGTTTGGTTGTGTAATGTTTAGATGCTTTGTGTGTATAGTTATATATATATATATGTTATACATATTATAATTAAATAAGGTTGTACATGTATGTATGCTTGTCTAATTATGTACATATGGTGCTTATGTGATACATTATACATTACATGTGTGTATGTACATAGTGTAAGCATGGTTTACTGCATTTCTGTGTTCTGGCCGAAGGACCATTTAACGTCAACATGCATGGACGTTAGAGGGTAGTCGACGTCCAAATCGATGGACGCCAACTCCCAGTAGACGGCCACCAATGTGGATGTCTATTTCCCCAGATTTCTGCGGTTTGAGATCCGGAAACGGCCGCGATTTCTTCACCCCCTGTTTAGGAAGCCTCCGCCCAATGGTAGGATACTCTATCTACGCATACCCCAAAACCCCTTGGCTTATAAAAACACCCTTTTGCAGTCGGATTAGGTCTTTTTGGTTTTTGTCAAAACCCTAGACTTCTTGTGTGAAAATTGAGACTTTGGAGACTTTGATCCGTTGACTTGGTGCGTTTCCTGGCGATCTTCATCGACCGGGAGACTCTTTGAACATCTATGGATCTTCCCCGACGCCGGTGTGCATCCAGTACCATCAACAGAACCGGTTCGGGAGGGGATTTGAGCACTTCTTGGCTTGGCTGAGGAGGGCTTCTTTGGCTTGATTCGACGGTTGTGGAATTTCTATAAGGCAAGTAACCCTTGGATCTCATCCATACCCATGTCTAGTAGGTCCCAGGTATATTTTACAGATTTTTCCTCGTGTCATGGAACCCCCATTCACCATGATTCTATGCGTTCAGTCTGTGTTTTGCAGACAGGAACTTAACGGCAACATCTAGTGCCGTTAAGGTCCAGGGTCAACGGCCACATGTTGTGCCGTTAACCCATGTTGGCGACAGCATCAGTGCCGCCGAGTTCTTCAGATTTCTACAGAAAACATGTTTGATCTTTGAGATTTACTTTCCGAACTTCTGAGTATAATTAGATGTTGTAGATTTTATACGTGACTCAGTACATGCAATAGGTCACATCATGAGGCTGGGATAAATTTATGTGTACATGTTTAATTATGTAAATTTCTGTAAATAGACTGTGATCATGAAATAATGCTGAAAATTCTTGAATAAATAGATTTCTGGCACATTATTCATAATATTTCCATGTATTCTTAATGACTGTTAGCAGGTTCTGAAACTGTTATACATGACTGTCCTACTGTGTGCCTTGTGTAGATGAATTTAGTGGTAAATGTGACTGAATCATATTTTAATTATCATAATTAGTGTATAATTTCAAAAAATCAGAGAAATTAAGCATATGATGTGTTATTTGTTTTCAACATGTGATAAAAATTTCGTCCTATTTAGGTGACAGTAAGTGTGGTTGTATTCTTGTATAATGTCATGATTTCAGCATGATTCAGACTGTGGTATGAGTTATCTAGTATTGTGACCAGAGGCATCAGAAAAGAACTCATAGAAATAGAAGAGGGTACAAATATTGATTTGATATATTTATGACCAATTCATTATCTCTAAAACAATCAATTGGAGTTGTTCTTCTACCAAAAAATGATTTGTCAGGGTATTCTACAAATACAAAACCAATAATAGGTACTCGATCCATGTGACTTATGATTAGATTTGGTTGAGTCGGGTTGGAGTTTTTAGCCAAGATCATGTCATGATTTTAACTTCAAAATGGATTGGGTATACATATCAAATCAAAGCAAAAGTATATCACTAACTCTTTGATCATGACAGGTATGTAATTCACCGACGACAATTAATGAAGAAGAATGGATTGGATTTTTTATCCGAGATTTGATTTGATAAATATTAATTGTATCCATTCAATTAAATAAAATTTTTGTTTTCATTTTCCTGTCCCTATGAATCCATATGATCATATGGTAATGCTTCTAGTTCTATGGACCAACCGACTGACCAGGCACAAACAAGTACTAATGAGATGAGGAAATAAAAACTAAAAAAAAAAGAATGTAAATATAATGTATAGGGCTATACGGACTCGAACCGTAGACCTTCTCGGTAAAACAGATCAAACTTTTTATTATCGAAATGATTCGAACTGTTTCAAAGACCCAACATGCATTTTGTTGCATTGGGCTCTTTCATCAACTGATGAAAAGATCAGTTTGTCCACCATATTTTTTCTTCACCGAAAACAAGAAGATAATGAGATGGCTCCATTTGCTCTGATTCATTATTTGAATTCTGATCTAAGAGCATTACCAAAGTGTTTCAAAGAAGGGTTACTTTGACGTAGGTCTGCTTCTGGCCTAGATCCACCTAAGTTAAAATTTAATGGAGTCTCTATCGTTCCGCTCTAAGAGTCAAATATGATACTTCTTACACCTTAAAGTTCATAGGACGAAAAGAGGTTATTTTGAGGCCCTTATACTCGTTATGCCTAGCATTGAATAGACTGGGTATTCACCTTATCAATTCTCAAATCAATGATGGGCTCTATTTGGCATCAGAATTCGTACCCGAATCGGATTGACCAAATATTTGTCAGGCTATTGTTCTCTTGTTCTCTCGAATCCATGGAGTAAGACATCGATTTTGCAATAAGATTATTTGATTACATGATTGACTCCCTTGAAAAGCATTGGCGCACGTGTAAACGAGGTGCTCTACCAACTGAGCTATAGCCCTTGTCATAGACATCTTAACATATAGATAATATCTTGTCAAGATGGATATTACATAGTTATATAATATAATAGTTCTTTGGCCGTTTCCTCTTAATTAAGTTAAGGATTGGTATTGCTTAGAAGTAATATTCCATATAGAATCCCCGAAGTGATGAGTCTCTTTTTTTCTTTGTAGTGATAAAAGACCTACTTAACTCAGTGGTTAGAGTATTGCTTTCATACGGCGGGAGTCATTGGTTCAAATCCAATAGTAGGTAGAACTTATTAGATACCGGAATCAATGGTATCTAATAAGTTTTTCTACTCATCTTCTTTTTTTTTGTTGTATTAGATTAGACTTAATTGTTTTCAATTGTCGGAATCAAAACATGCTGTCTAATAAAATAAAAAACTTCTTTTGATTGTTTCGATGCATCAACTAGTCGGAACTAGCATTGATAGCCTCTACTCGTGTCCTAGCTCGTCTGAGAGCTAGATTCGCCTCAATTGCTTGTCTTTTACCTTCTGCTTTACTCAAGTTAGCTTCCGCTTTTTCAAGAGCTTGCTGAGCTTCTTGCAGATCAATGTCAGTACTTATCTCTGCATCATTTCCTAAAATGGTGATCTCATTATTACCTATTCTAGCGAAACCCCCCATCAAAGCCACCGTTAGCCATCGGCCATCATTTAGGCGTATTCTCAAAAGACCTATATCTACAGCTGTGGCAATAGGGGCGTGGTTTGGTAATACACCAATTTGGCCACTATTAGTAGATAAAATGATTTCTTTCACTTCTGAATCCCAAATAATTCGATTAGGGGTCAGTACACAAAGATTTAAGGTCATTTCTTCAATTTGCTCTCCACTTCTAAGTTCATAGCTTTCGCGGTAGCTTCATCGATGTTACCCACTAAATAAAAGGCCTGCTCGGGAAGACTGTCTAATTCTCCGGAGAGGATCAGTTGAAACCCCCTAATTGTTTCTGCGAGGCCAACATATTTCCCTGGAGAACCAGTAAATACTTCTGCTACAAAGAAGGGTTGTGATAAGAAACGCTCAATTTTTCGTGCTCTTGCTACGGTTAAACGATCCTCTTCGGATAATTCGTCTAATCCAAGGATAGCTATAATGTCCTGCAGTTCTTTGTAACGTTGTAAAGTTTGCTTTACTTTTTGCGCAGTTTCATAATGTTCCTCGCCAACGATCCGAGGTTGGAGCATAGTTGACGTTGAATCTAAAGGATCTACTGCTGGATAAATGCCTTTGGCAGCTAATCCTCTTGATAGTACGGTAGTAGCATCTAAATGTGCAAATGTCGTGGCAGGAGCAGGGTCAGTCAAATCGTCTGCAGGTACATAAACTGCTTGAATAGAAGTTATAGATCCTTCTTTTGTAGACGTAATTCTTTCTTGCAAAGAACCCATTTCTGTACTAAGGGTAGGTTGATAACCCACTGCAGAAGGCATTCTCCCTAATAAGGCAGATACTTCTGATCCTGCTTGGACGAATCGAAAGATATTGTCAATGAATAGAAGTACGTCTTGTTCATTAACATCCCGGAAATATTCCGCCATGGTTAGGGCGGTTAAACCAACTCTCATACGAGCTCCCGGTGGTTCATTCATCTGACCATAGACGAGAGCTACTTTTGATTCTGCAATATTTTGTTCATTAATCACTCCGGATTCTTTCATTTCCATGTAAAGATCATTTCCTTCACGAGTACGTTCGCCTACTCCACCAAATACGGATACACCCCCATGAGCTTTAGCAATGTTGTTGATCAATTCCATAATGAGTACTGTTTTACCCACTCCAGCTCCCCCAAATAGTCCGATTTTTCCTCCACGGCGATAAGGGGCTAAAAGATCCACCACTTTAATCCCTGTTTCAAAGATTGATAATTTCGTATCTAACTGTATAAAGGCGGGTGCGGATCTATGAATAGGAGATGTTGTGCGAGTATCTACAGGACCTAAATTATCAACAGGCTCGCCAAGAACATTGAAAATTCGTCCGAGAGTTGCTCCACCAACTGGAACACTTAGAGGAGCTCCCGTGTCAATCACTTCCATTCCTCTCGTTAGACCGTCTGTAGCACTCATAGCTACAGCTCTAACTCGATTATTTCCTAATAATTGTTGTACCTCACAAGTAACTTTAATTTGCTGACCGGCGGTATCTCGCCCCTTGACTACCAAAGCATTATAAATATTTGGCATTTTGCCCGGGGGAAAAGCGACATCCAGTACTGGGCCAATAATTTGAGCAATACGCCCTAGGTTTTTTTCTTCAAGTGTGGAAACCGCAGGACCGGAAGTAGTAGGATTTATTTTCATAATCATGATAAAGTGAAATATGTCGAAATTTTTTGGAATATTTCCGAATAAAAAAAAATGTCCGATAGCAAGTTGATCGGTTAATTCAATAATAAATGAAAGTTAGCACTTGATTTAGTTGGTACCGTCCAACCGAATCCAATTTTATCATTTACTCATTCAATGAATGAATTTTCAAGTTTAACCACACTTTTTAAAAAAAAAAAGATAAAGCGGATGAAGATGAATAAGAAGCATGAAAAAGTGTGTTTCTTTTATATAAATAATCCCGTACATATCATATTTGATAATTTATGTAATTCGAACCTGAACTCGATTTATGATTCATTTTTTTGATCTCATTATCCGTTGTTATTTATTTTTTTTCATAGGGATTTTCCGCATTTGTGGTTTATACCTTTCTTTTTCATGGATGAATTATGCCTATTTTCATATCTAGGATTTACATATACAACATATATTACTGTCAAGAGGGAATTTTTTTTTAGTATTTAGATTCAAAAAAGAAGGGGATAAACTACAAACTTGCAAAACAAGGTTGGGTTGCGCCATACATATCAAAGAGTATACAATAATGATGTATTTGACGAATCAAATACATGGTATTATTAATTAATTGAGAATATTAATTAATAGTTTAGTTGAATTGAAAATTGTTTGAAAGATTTTTTTTTCAAAGGTTTCATTCACGCCCCATCCATGTCGAGTAGACCTCGTCATTGTGAGAATTCTTAATTCATGAGTTGTAGGGAGGGACTTATGTCACCACAAACAGAGACTAAAGCAAGTGCTGGATTCAAAACTGGTGTTAGAGATTACAAATTGACTTATTATACTCCTGACTATGAGACAAAAGATACTGATATCTTGGCAGCATTCCGCGTAACTCCTCAACCTAGAGTTCCGCCTGAAGAAGCAGGGGCTGAAAAGAACTGAACCATGTGTGTGTGTTTAAGTGCATGAGTATGAAATGATTAGTGCATGTGAACCATGTAAGTAAATAGATAATTTAAGTGAAATGTGTTTAAAAATGTGCCGTGTGTGACACTGCTACCATAGGGGGCTGTGGAACTGTACCGTAGTAAAGTCCCTACGGGAAGGTTCATTATGTGCAAAATCCTATGGGCAATTAGGATGAAATTCTGGAGGTGGACAAGTACCACTGGTTAGGGTGGAGAGTGCTTCTCCCGGTTCTGCGCAGTTAACCAAGATCTATCACTGTTTTGCCTAGGTGATAGGTATGTAAATGTGTATATGTGTGTCCTCCTAGTGGTGGTTTAGACTATGTGTCACGACAACTAAATGTAAAATGTGAAATGTGAAATGTGAAAGTTGTGCAATGTGAAATTGTTAAGTAAATGTGTTAGTATGTGAATAAGTGTAAATCCATATGAATATGTTTAATTCATGTTAAAACAACAAGCAAATGGTATGTGTATTGATGTTAAATGCATGTGAAAAATGAATAGAATCCATGCTAGGTATGTTATTTATTTTTGTGCAAATCCATGCTTAAATTATGTGTAGTTACTTAATGATTTGAATGAGATTTAGATTTTGAAAACATGTTCAATAAAAGGTGTAAGATGCATGTCATAAGATTTCATGTTTAGTTGTTTATTTGATATGGAACATGGACCATGTACTTCTATTTGTATGGATTTCAATGTATAGTAAATTAAATTGTTTAAAGCATGCAATATGTATTTCTCCTTAGTAAAAAGGGTAACCTGTGTAAAAGATATGTGTATGGTTGTGTTCATGGTTTACTTGCTAGGTCTATTTAGACTCATTCTTGCTTCGGCGTACAGATGCAGGTGTCTCCACATCTTCCGAGGAGATTGTTAGGAGCGACTTCGAGCGCGAGGAGTAGCTTGTGTTGTGGAGACTTCGACATTGTACTTTTATTTTCATAAGTATGTAATGAATAAGTGATGTATCTCATTTATACAATGTAAATTTGATTTAAATTTGAAATTATGTGGACTTTAGCTTTTCTTTTAAATACTATATGGACTGTGGATATTTAGTGATGATGATGGAATGAGAATAAACTTCTTATTAATTCTGCTGTATTTGTGTTGTATTTGTGTACATCTCAGCCTAGTGTTTAGTGTTGGGTCAATGTCCCACTGTGACGACATTCGTTATACCGACGTGGATTGGTATAATCGTACCGGTATAAGGAGGGTCATTACAATACGGGAATGGACTACTGGCTCATGACGCCAGTATCCAATCCAGACAACACAACACAAGAACCACCTCTCAGTCTCGTAGCCACGGACATACAGTCCAGCTACCGCTCCACAAACACACAAAGTAAACAACAGTGGAGACCAACCAACACCACACCTACATACCACACATCTGTAGGTCCATGCCTGACACCTTTAGGGACTCTGGCCCGAGTTCCCTAAAGTGAGGCACTGGAAACACAGGACTAGCTGGGGACCAGTACGTCTACTGGTGTCCGTCCCCCCCAAACCACGAGCGCTCTACAAGTGACTGCACACCCACAAACACAAGTCGCTGCCCTCAGTCGTCTTTCCCTAAACCGAACGTACAACTCAAACACAGGAGTGAGGGTGTCTAGGAAGACGACTCAGACCTCAGTGGTACACACTGTACCAGGACACGCCCCGAGCACAACGTGCCTGGCTCACACAGAACCTGGGGTCCCCGACTGAAGAGGCATTCCGGAATAGGCGCCGGACCACCAAACTCAGCAACGCACAAACCACGATACATACATATATAATCTTTATTACAAACCACGGTACAAGTGTCAGGAATAGCTTGTCCCCGGTCACTATGTGACCTACGAGCTAACCTACACAGACACATACGTGAACCACATTAACCAATAATGACCTGGCCTGTCATTGATCATCTCATGACCTCAATTGCCATATTAAACACAATATATAATAACCACTTAATAACCATACACTAACTCTTAACCCTACACATGCTTTACTAATTAAACCATCTTAAATAACCCATAAAAGACATCAAAGGACCGAGGCTAGGTTCACGCTGGAACCTCACTGCCCAACCACCACAAACTAACCACAGAAGTCACGACGGACACAGGTGTCGTACTACTCACCACGCACACACAAACCACATGTACACCGCTCAAACCACGTGAACAACACGCTCCTCGAGCGCTACAGGTGTCAATGCACCGCTTACTAATGTAACGTCGCGCGTTTTTCGGATCTTCGCGAATCGTTGCTTAGCGGGTTTGGTGGCCAATGTGTGTGGCCCATTAGTCTTGTTTTAGGTGTTCTTGTAAATTGTGAGGCTTCGTGGGCCGGCAGATTGGGCCCAAAGCACTCACTGGTTCACTGTCTGTGAACACGACAGCTCTGGGCGTCGTGTTCTGTACGCGACGGCCCTGGGTGTCGCGTTCTTGAAACCACTGTTTGGCGGTCGTCATTTGCATGCATGTCGCATGTCACACGTTAGGCGACTTGCTGACGTCGGCCTTGGGAAGGCGACGACCTCTTACGTCGCGTTCAGGTCGCGATGGAGGGCTACGTCACGTTCCCAACTGCGATGCCGTTTTATGCAAGGTCGGCCAAATAGAGCTCAGCAAGCTCTGCTCGGCCAGGAAGACGTTTCTGTGTAGGTTTTCGGGCGATTCGGGGTTCTGGAGGAGTTTTTGGTGTGCTCTCGCCGCGAGGACGTCGCATGGAGTGGGGGAGACGCCGTGCCGTTGTTGGTTTGCCTGTTCTTCACGAAGGTAGGGAGATTCCACCTCGTTTTACTGCGTGGATTGTGTGTGGTACATGTTTAGATTGTTTAATGCTTTATAAACAGTAGATACCATGTTAAGGAAATGAAATGAGCATGAAAAATGGGTTGGAATGTTGTTTAGGGTGGTTTGCATGGAAGATCCGAAGAAGGGTTTCCGGATTAGCCTGTGAAGGCGACGACCTAGGGTGTCACGTTTAGAACGCGACAGCTCGACCCGTCGCTTTCTGCTTCTGAACGCGACATATCAAAGGGCCGCGTTCTGATGGCGACCAAGGACCCTATCACGTTAAGGGTCCCGAGGGTTATATGTATTTGCATGGTTATATCGTTATCGGATTATCGTTATGTGTTGTGTGAGGCTTTGTTAATCGGTGCATTGGCACCTGTAACGCTCCTTGAGCGTGTTGTTCATATGGTGAACGTGTTGTTCATGTTAGTGTGCTGTTTACGTGGTTAAGGTGTTATTCGTGTGTTTGGTATGGTGTCTACGTGGTTTGAGTGGTGTGTATAAAGTTGGTTTGTGGTGGTTGGGTAGTGAGGTTCCAGTGTGAACCTAGCCTTGGTCCTTTGATGTCTTTTATAGGTTATTTAAGATAGTTTAATTGATAAAGCAAGTGTAGAGTTAAATGTTAGTGTATGGCTATTAAATGGTTAATATGTATTGTGTTTAATGTGGCAATAGAGGTCATGATATTACCAAGGACAGGCCAGATTATTATTGGTAATGTAGCTTATGTATGTGTCTGTGTAGGCTAGCTTGTAGGTCATAGAGTGACCGGAACAAGCTATTCCTAACATGTGTAATGTGGTTTGTAATAAAAATTATATATGTATATATCGTGGTTTGTGCGTTGCCGAGTTTGGTGGCCCGACGCCTATTCCGGAATGCCTCTTCAGTTGGGTACCCCAGGCTTTGTGTGAGACAGGCACGTTAGTGCTCGGGGTTTGTCCCGGTACTGTGTGTACCGCCGAGGTATGTGTCGTCTTCCTGGACACTCTCACTCCTGTGTTTGAGTTGTACGTCCGACTGGGGGAAAGACGGCAGAGGGCAGCGACTTGTGAGAGTTTGTGTTTAGTCGCTTGTAGCGCACTCGTGGTTGGGGGTACGGACACCAGTAGACGTACTGGTCCCCAGCTAGTCCTGTGTTTCCAGTGCCTCACTTTAGGGAGCTCGGACAAGAGTCCCTAAGGGTACCAGGCATTGGCCTGCATGTGACGGCCCTGGATATTCATGCCCATTAAGGCTCCATATCCAGATCCGCCTCCCGCGAACGGACCAAAGTCTCGCAAGGGATATCTCACACAAGTGTCCAGTAAGCATATAAAAGACAACTACATAGTATAAGACACAAGAAAGTACATGTGCTCATACCTGCATATAACAATTTACAACTGTCCCATTACATTATTACATGTCCAATTAAAAAGTACAACTACCTGGGGCATACCCCGAGGGAGCACAAGCTCACACAACACTACTAACTCGACTCTGCTGCTGGTGGTACAAGTCTGACACAACGTCTCCACAAGCCAAACCAATGGTAAGCCCTGAAAAGAACTGTAGGGAAGTGAGCCTCAACAAGTCACAGGCTCAGCAGGGGCTACTCAAAACAACAACAAAACTACGGACACCTCAACCCCAGAGGGTCTCACTGGTAACACCAATAGCCAAACCATTTCATGCTCACAACAGTTGAATTTAAGCTGCAATTAAATATAAACACCTTAATCTTAATCAAACATAATCTCGGAAGGTAAGAAGAAACAACAGGACTAGTTTCACACCGCTAGTCCACACAACAATTGAAACGCCTAAGCCTTAAGCCTCACAGGCAAACCATAATAACAACTGGTCGCCTACGCTTTAAGCTACACAGGCAAGTCATTGCCTAGGCTACAAGCTTCCCAGGCGAACCTCAACCTCGTGGGTAATAGGACAGCCAACCAAGTGCTAGTCCATTAAACCCCAAACCACGATATATCAGAAGCTACACACACCAGATAACAAGATCGGCTACAGCGGGCCAATCCATCACATACTACAATCATAATCGAAAGCTTACCTAAAGAAAGGTGAAACACCACAAGTGGAAGGTCCCATCACATAGCCTCCACGGAGCACAGCTCCACCAAACCATAGTACGCCTAGGCCACAAGCCTCATCGGCAAATTACCCACAAAGGGTAACAGGATTGGCAACCACAAGACAATCCACCTCATAATAAACCATAAACAGAGACTTACTTAAAACGGATAAAATACAACAGGTGGCAGGTCAATCCATAAGACCTCCACAGAAACAAGAGTATTACCTCAATACCTAAAAAGGTTGTGTACACTATAAAACCGCAAAGCAACCCACAAAGGGTACAAGTAGGTGATAAACACCACACAGAACCACAACTTTACTGTGCCATCACTTAGGCACAACATTACAGGTGAAACCTCAACCGACAAGTCACACAAGCCACAACCAGAGCCGGCATAGCACAAGTCGGAAATAACGACGCCACCACACGGGAACGAACTACTGGCTGATCAGGCCAGTATCCAACCCAGACAACACAACACAAGAACAACCTCTCAGTCTCGCAGTCACAGACGAAAGGTCCAACTGCCGCTCCACGAGAACAAGTCAAACAACTGTGGAGACCAACCAACACCACACCTACAGACACATAGCTGCAGGTCCATGCCTGGCACCTCTAGGGTCTCTGGCCGGAGCACCCTAAAGTGAGGCACTGGAAAACAGGACTAGCTGGGGACCAGTGATGTCCACTGGTGTCCGTACCCCCAACTACGAGCGCGCTACAAGCGATTGCACACCCACAAACACAAGTCGCTGCCCTACTGTCGTCTTTCCCTCAGCCGGACGTACAACTCAAACACAGGAGTGAAGGTGTCCAAGACAGACGACACAGACCTCGACGGTACAACACAAGTACCAGGACAAACCCCGAGCACAACAAACACACGTGCCTGGCTCACAAAGAACCTGGGGTACCCGACTAGAGAGGCATTCCGGAATAGGCGCCGGACCACCACACTCGGCAAGCTCAAACCACGGTATATACACAAACACTTTCTATTACCAATCACGGTACATATGTTAGGAATAGCTTGTTCCAGTCAGCCTGTGACTTACAAGCTAACCTACACAATCACACACATAAACCATATTAATAATAACACCACGGCCTGTCATCGGTCACCTTGTGAGCTTCACTGCCACTCTAATCACAGAACACGATAATCACGTAATAACCATACTTATACTTTACTAATTATCCATCGAGGATAACTTATAAAAGAACCTAAAGGATCAAGGCTAGGTTCAAACGTGAACCTCACTGCCACAACACCACGAACTAACCACAATAATTAAGATACAATAAACACAATGATGTACGATGTGCCATACACACACAAACCACATGCACGACATCCAAATCACGTAGACACCACGTGTATAATACACCAGCTAGGTGCACCACACGTCATTCACATAAAAAACATGTCCAACACATGAACAGCACGCTCCAAGAGCGCTACAAGTGCCAACGCACCACACATACTACATAAACACCAAGCCGATTACGTACATAACACATTAACCACATAAAACATGCCCACTTCATGAGCAACACGCTCTGTGAGCGTAACAAGTGCACTGGCTCTACCTGTCATTGCCATGCACAACAAATACCGATAACCGAATATCCAAAATACAGAAAGCATGCATAACGAGACCTCTCAGCTGAGGTCACGACAAGGGGCAAGGTCGCCTTCTGAACGCGACGCCCCGACATGCCGCGTTCAAACCATGAACGCGACGAATAAGGCTGTCGCAACCTTGTCACGACAGAACCCTTGGTCACCATCCGGTCGCGACCCTTTAATATGTCGCCTTCCAAACCAGAACGCGATGCATCGGGCTGTCGCGTTAAGAACGCGACGCCCAGGGTCATCGCCTTAGCAGACGCAAACCCTAATCCGGAAGCAACTCCACGGACTACCATTCCGGACCATTCAAACCACGCTTAATTCACATTTTCTATGCTTTAATGGATACCCTAGCATGGTATCTACTGTTTACAAAGCAGTAAACAAGCTAACATGCAATTCACAATATAAATCAGGGTAGAACACCCTACCTTTGTGAAGAACGCGAAAACTGGAGATCACTCGGCGTTTCCCCCACTCCACGCAACGACTTCGCGGCGAGAACACGCCCCACGCATCTCCAGAACCTCGAATCACCTGGAGAAACCCCGCAGCAGCTTCCCCTGGCCGAGTAGAGCTTTCCCTGCTCTGTTCGGCAAAAACCCCTTTAAAAACGCACAACGGTTGGGATCGGGACGTGCACCCTCGTCGCGACCTGATCGCGACTTAGGTGATCGTCGCCTTCCCAAGGCCGACGTCAGCTGACTGCCCGGCGAGTGACACGCGGCAGCCATGCAGACGACGTCCGCCAAACAACGGTAACAGGAACGTGACCCCAAGGGCCGTCGCGTTCAGATCACGACGCAAGCCTCCATCGTGTTCATAGCCACAAGACCTGTGAGCACTTTGGGCCCAACGGCCGGCCCATCAAGCCTCACAACTCGCGCGAACGCTTGAGACACAAGCTAATGGGCCTCACATTGGCCATCAAACCCGCTAAACCTAGATCCACGGGGATCCGGAAAATGCGCGACGTTACACTGCAGCTGTGCGGTCTGCAGGTGTGGTGTTGGTTGGTCTCCACTATTCTTTGGCTTGTGCTTGTGAAGCGGCAGTTGGACCTTTCGTCCGTGACTACGATACTGAGAGGTAGTTCTTGTGCTTTGTTGTCCGGGTTGGATACTGGCGTCATGAACTAGTAGTCCGTTCCTGTGTGGTGGCGTCGTTCTTTCCGACTCGTGCTTTGCCAGTGGTTGTGGCCTGTGTATAGTGACTGGTTGGTTGAGGTTTGACCCATTATGGTGTGCCTTGTAGGAGGCACAATTGTGTTGAAGCTTTGTGGTGGTACCTCGTGGCAGTAGGTACCTATACCCTTTGTAGGTATCTGTTTATCGTGGTACGTTGTGTACCAGCCTTTTCAGGTGTTGAGGTGGAGCTGTGCTCCGTGGAGGTCGTGTGGTGAGACCTTCCACCCATTGTGTTTTACCCTTTTCGAGTAAGCTTCTGTTTGTGGTTTAAATGTGTGACTAATTGGCTTGCTGATGCCAGCCTTGTTACCCTTTGTGGGTAGGTTGCCTGTGAAGCTTGTAGCTTAGGCGACCCGTTATTGTAATGGTTTGCCTGTGAGGCTTGTGGCCTAGGCATTTCACTTGTTGGGCAGACTAGTGGTGTTGTGCTAGTCCTGTTGTTCCTCTTCCCTTTTGAGATTTGTATTAGCTGATAAGAATATATTTAATTGTTGTTAATCATGTATTATTGTGAGCATGACATGGTTTGGCTGCCGGCGTTGCAAGTGAGACCCTTTGGGGTTGAGATCTCTTTAGTTTCGTGTGTGGTTCTGGGTGGTCCCTACTGAGCCTGTGACTTGTTGAAGCTCACTCCCCTACAGTTCTTTTTAGGGCTTACCATTTATATGGCTTGTAAAGGCGTTGTGACAGACTTGTACCACCAGCAGTAGCGTTAGTTGTGTTGTGTGAGCTTGTGCTCCCTCGGGGTACGCCCCAGATAGTTGTTGTAACGACCCAGAATCCGCATTATCAGTAACAACCAGTAACCCGAATTCTGACCCGCTAACCCACGAGACAAGCTCGAAAGGGTAGGAAGTGAAGTCCGAGGAGACTATATGTAAGAAGATACACACCATGTAAAGCTGTAAAATTCCATTATATGAACATATCATTTACAACCTCAGAGTCTGAGCAAAGTACAGAGTACAAAAGTACAACAAAAAGGTACTACTCACTGCAGCTAGGGAGCACCAACACCGGAGTGGCTAGACTCGCCTGGAACGGGAGTCGACGAAGACCCACCTGAAAGGGAAGGGAGTGAGTCTCAAGAAAAGAGACCGAGTAGGGAAAAGTAACCCCACCGGCAACTAAACTAAAGTGCGGAAAGTAAAAACTGAAAGTAAGTACACGTCGCACCACAACACAAAACTGTAAACCACGCGGCTCAGTAACACACACTCACACACACAGCAAGTAGGACTCAGCTAGGGTCTGTGGCTCGGCGTCCTGTCACCACAGAGGCTCTCAACCCCAGCCACGTGTGCACACTACAGACGCTCTCTCTCGCGTCTGGTCCACGACCGGTTTTTCCCCTACGCTTGACCCTAGCAGTAGAGAAGGGGCTCCACGGAGACCGGCTCAAAACCACCACAAGGAGTACGCACAGGACAGAGTCGCACTCGGCGTCCTGGCTCACTAGCGGAGGACAACCACACACTAGTCATCTAGACAGAGTCGCACCCACGCCTAGGTAACACAACAGAAACGGGTACACGGTAACGCAACGCGCGTACAACAGACGAAACACACTCAACGTCTGAAACCCCGTACAGTAAGTAAACACCTCGAGTCACAACTAGTCTCTCATGCGCACAGGCAGAGTCACACTCTAAGCCTGGCTCACATGTGTTATCAAGGCGGACATCACATGTCAATCGCCTTTAAACACAACACTTAAGTCTGCTGGGACACAGGAGATTAACGGCCACATCGATTGCCGCTAATAAGAGGTAAACGACACCCCTCATGACGTTAACAGTAACTAAACGGCAATCAACCTTGTCGTTTAAATCATCCCTGAAGATCTCAACGTCAACAGATGTGGACGTTGATCTCTTCAGTCCCCTAAACCCAGAACTGAACCGAATCAGTTCAAATGGGCAGAAATACTCAACAGAATTCCGACTGATGGAGGGAAACACTTCCTCTCATCAATCCACACTACCAGAACATCATAATTAAACATTCTAACATCTAGATTGTCCAATTCACCCTCAATTCCGGCATGATATAACCCAAACCCTAAA